>LVLI01001127.1:0-12656 GCA_001687465.1 Halocafeteria seosinensis
GAGTCCGTCGGAGACGGACTCAGGACAGTGGATAGGTGGCCTGATATCCACCCTGACAAGACACTCTGATGTGTCCGCCCTGAATGATCCGCCTATCTCTCTATCGTACAAAAGTCAGATGTACGATTTTCTTGGGTGGCGACCGGCTCAGTTTTTTGGAGACTCTAATTCACCAATTATCATTTTATTGAAAGCAACCTGCCAACTATCAATCGACCATTCTCGTTCGACCAATGCTTTTTCTTTTCGGGGATAAGTTAGAGTGTAAGCCGTAACAAACAATCTTGATGCTTTTTCTTCGTTGCTCAGTCTCATGTGGAAACTATACTGATAGCGATTACCACACAATTTAAGCAAACAGCGTCCATCATCAAGGGTTCTTATTTCATACGCCCGAAAATGAGAGAGATCCGGCACCTTGGGTATATTGTCCCTCAGATAATACCAGCACCAATCCTTAGCCGTTGGCATTTTCTCTATATTTGATATCAAAATTTTCAAAACTTGGCGACCGGAAGGTATATAGAAAAATTTTTTATCCGGAGGGTATAGGACGTCCAATGGCAGAGAAATTGATATTATATGATAAAGCGAAACCGTCCCATTCGTTAGCAGATATGAACGCTTACGACTTCTTTAAGACATATATTCTAGATGAATTTTGCGAGAGATTGAAGCATAGACCTGACATATTTGAACCTGAAATATTTTACTCCCAAGAGCATTTTTTGTTGATACGATCGGAAAGTGATTTTAAAATTTATTTGCCGACAACTGAAGAAGAAAATCGGGAATTATCAGACATGTATAACTTGTCTTGGAATGAAGTACCAACAGACCACATAAAGATTGGCTTCATAAACGACAATGGTAAAAATACATATACACTTTCTATCCAAAAACAGAATGCCGAACAAATGCTTAGTAGCCATACTAATAAGGATGACCAAACCAAAAGAATCATTGCTTCTAAGGTTCATCGTTACGGATATATTTGAATAATAACAGCAATTTCCATGTTATTATTAAGCCGGTTTGTCAATATGGTCGGTCAGAAGAGTGACCGCTTGGTCATAGGTGTCCAAACCCGTTTGGTCTTTGATATCATCCATCCAGTCTTTGAAACCTACCAGACTCGGATCGTCAGCATTCCAACAGTAATGGATGAAAGCAATTTGCCATCTGCCACAGGTTTGGATATCCAGATTATCTTCGTTTTGGAATGGAAAGGGATTCGAGTAATATTGATACCTGTCAGGGTTTTGTACGATCTTTTCCAACAAATATGGGCGACTCTGACCCATTTCTTCGTTTTTCTCAGGCGTTGCCCATGTCAATGGCTGATCCGGATATTCGCCGTAGGAATCAAAGTAGATCAAATGATCGGGTTCATTCTCTTTGGGAATACGAACCACCGAGACCCAATGGCCGTAATTTTCCCGAATCAGATACAACAGAATACACGCCCCGTTTCGGGTCAAGCGATCCAATGACTTGCCATAGATTTCATTGTACGTCAGGATTGGAATCTTTTTGGTCGTGTTGTTTTGTATCTGACTCTCGCTGAGGGCTATCCGCTTCAGTTCCTTTATTTTTTGGCGATTGACCATTTTGCTCTATATTAGAATTGCCATTTTTCCGAACCTCGGTTGAGAACCGGCAAATGGTCGTCACCAAATCGCTGTTGGTACAACTGGATGAGCAATTGGATCGTCGCCAATACCGATAAAACAGCGGGATTCCGACGGCTGAGACACTTCCAAACAGCCCAATGAAAACATAACTGGCAATCTCCATTCCTTCGTATATCATAGACACGAAAGAAAATTATTTCAGACGTTTGGCCAATGATGACTTTTTACCGCCTTGCTTGTTTGGAAAATTTGGCATTGGCATCGGGGCGAAATCCGATTGATTACCGCCTTTCTTCTTGCCTTTCTTCTTCCCCTTGTTCCCTTTCTTCTGTTTTTGCTTTTTCCGGAATTCCTGTTTCATTTTCTTCTTCTCTTCCGGCGACGCCAATTGAAGGGCATCAATTTCATCTTCACTTTGGAAATCCTTGGAACCGATCCCATGGTCTTTACCGGCGTTTCCAAGGTTCTTCAGGAAATCAATTCCTTTCTTGACCTCCTTGAATGGATTCTTGGCACCGCCTTGCTCTTGTTGTTCCTCTTCGTCAGTCTTTTCTTCACCGACCTGTTGGGGTTCTTCGGCTGGTTGGGCTTGACCACTCTGTTGGGTTTGCCCTTGTTGGCCGGAATCGCCACGAATTCGTTTGATCATCCCCTCTTTGGTATTACTCTTTTGTGGTTTGAGCCCCATTTGTTGGATTTTCCAAATCAGATCTTTTTGATTGAACTTATTTTTGAGTTGACTGGCGTCGGCCTGTTCCTCGCCACTTTGAATACGGTTCAACAATTGCTTCTTTTGGTCGTTGGGGGAATGTTGTGACGCCTCATCTTCCTTTTCTTCTTGTTGTAATGTGGATTCGTCAATCCCCCGTAGAAGTGTTAATAATTTCCGTCTCTCTTGATTGGATAGCCGACTCCACCGCCCCAATTGACTCAGAAACGACTCCAGACTTCCCAACTTAGCATCCACAAGGCTTTCCATGTACGCTTGTAAGGCATCGTCTCTCTTCTGGTTCTGATAGGTTTCCAATAACTTCAGGATATAGATATAAAAGATCAAAATAAGCCGAATTTTGGGTATATTGCCACCGGCAAAGAGCGACGGGTTACCAATAATACCTCGGATGGCTGATTCTAACATGGCTCGCATCTCTTCCAGATTCTTTCGCTTGATTTGGGTGCCATGCTCTTCTAGCGTCCGAAGCCCACTGTTTAAGGTCTCCATACGCAAACTACTGAAGGAAGCCGATCCGGCACTTTCCCGCCCCAGCGACGAACTGATTTCCTGTATCATCTTTTTCAGTTGAAGTACTTCGCCTCGTTTCTCGGTCAATGGCAAGGTCTTAGCAAATTGGTTGGGATTGGACGGTTCATCGGTTTCTTCGGGGTCTTCATCCTCTTCCTCAAATTGATCGAAGTGTTTTTGGATCATGTTTTGGAGTTGGCTGGCCCCGCCGGTTGGCGTTTTTTTTTCCTTGCCCATGATTTCGGCCACGACGGCATCGGCGGTATCATTATTCTGTACGACGTCAAATTCTTGTTGTTGTTGTGACGCCAAGCCCTGATAGGGATGACCAAACGTTTCCTTCATACGCTTGTCAAAATTCAAGGGTTGCTCGGGAAGGGTTTGACTGGGATGATGTTTCGGAAAGTCAAACTGACCGGCTTCGGATTGTCCCCGAAGCAGATTATATTTGGCCTGTATCAGGGGTTCATCATGGTCGGCCGTCCGATGTTTGGACGGTTCAGCGATATGCCATGTATCAAAGAGGAAGCGATACTGTCCTAAGATATTGTCACGGGTGGATTCCCCCGTATATTCCCGCCACGGATCATGTGGTTGCTCTAACTGTTCGGGAGGAATATCCGACCAGCCTCGGAAATCATTAGGCTTGAGATTGAGTTTTCGTTCCATAAGTTCTCTGTCCATTTCTATATTGATGGGGGAAAAAAGAATTACATCATCATCAGATATTTGACTGTCGCTTGTCCGCCCAACCGGTTGGTAATGACGAGATTCTCATTGGAGGTGTCCAAAATAACATTCAATTTCCCGTCATCGCCGGTTGAACCGGATGGATCAATGGTTAAGGTCATAAAATTGATAACGCTGGGATCAAACAACGAATTTTGTGCTACGAAATCACTACCAATGATACGCCAATATGCTTCAGCAATCCCGTCGGGTTGAGAGCCCTCTTGGGCTGACACAAGTATTTTGCCAATCGGAGAGACCCCAGAAGATATGGTAAATGCTGTATCATCACCCATGGTTATTTCCTTCATCCCAATTATGGGAAGACCGACCATATCTTGGCCGTTCATATTGACGGAACTTTGGGCGGGACGGGAATACCAATCGTACGACTGGAAATCATTGGTGCCCTGACCGTTGTGGTAGAGATATTTAATTTCATCGGCCGATAAAACACGATCCCAAACAGCAACCTCATCCACCAATCCATCAGGGTTGTTACTTCCATCTTGTCCGAAAATGGATTCTCCACCTGTTAAATTACTACCGCTTATTGTCCCTGTGCCCACTTGAGACCCGTCCAAGTATATTGTACCGGTTGTTCCATTACGTGTCACTATGATATGATGCCATGTGTTGTTGGACAGACTGCCACCGGCAACGGAAGACGATGAGCCACTATCGTCGGTTCGGAAAGAAAGAATTCCACTGCTGGAATAAAAAATCACAATACGGTTATCTGTATTTCCAGCATTCAAGCGAGAATCCAGAAAGTTTTGCGTTTTTGTAATATCATCCGTATTAACCCAAAACGCCCACGTGAAATCTCCGGATCCATGGTCTAACGCCCCCGCTCCTAAATCCAAAAAGTCGTTATCTGTATCCGTGAATTCAATGGCATTGCCAATTTTACCTGTCGCTTGAGATATTGAACCGCTTCCTTTTTCTGTGGCATCAAACGTACCGATGCTGTCGTTAAACAGATTGTTGCCGTCATCAAAACTGTAGTATAATCGTGCCCCATGCCGAAGTTGGGGGATTCCGGCCAAACTATCGGTATAATTCTTGGTCACGGCATCGGTACTCTCCGTTGGTGTCCCAACATTCGCCAACCGATGGCTATTCAAATTGACGGTGGATTGAGCCGGTAACGAATACCATCCGAAGGATTGGAAATCATTGGTGGCATTTCCATTATTGTACAGATATTTGATTTCAGGCAGAGACAAGACACGAGTCCAGACGCCTAATTCATCCTCCACAAAATAGTTGTCACCACCTGTCCTGCCAATTAAGGAATTACCTGACTTGGATATATCACCACTGCGAACGGTTCCTGTTTTCACCAAAACGCCATCGAGATAAATATTGCCTGTGGTACCTGTTCGTGTGAATAAAATATGATACCATTGATTGAGAGTCAAACTAAATCCATTATAGAAAAAATCAGCAACGGTTCCGCCTGAATCTTCTGTGAAAAATCGTAAAGAATCATTTTTTACTTCACACCCAAACTGAGGTTGGGCTCCTGAGTTGTTCCAAAACGGTCTATGAGCATTGTTAATGGTCTGTGTGGCTTTATACCAAACACTAATACTAAAATCGGATGTTCCGATATCAAAAGCATCGCCAACATTGACTGTGTCAGTATCTTGTATCTCTAAACCTTGTCCAAGTTTTCCACTGACAATACTTGATCCACTAGCGGTTCCATCATGTGTTCCAATAGAATCGGCATATGAATTTGATCCATCAAAACTGTAATAGGCACGGGCGGAACGTCTTAGTTGGGGAATTCCGGCCAATGAGTCGGTATAATTCTTGGTCACAGCATCGGTACTCTCCGTTGGTGTCCCAACATTCACCAACCGATTTTGATTCAAATTGATATCTTGCTGAGCCGGAAAGGAATACCAGCCAAATTTGTGGAAATCATTGGTACCATTGCCATTATTGTACAAATAATCCACTTCATCCGAGCCCAACATCCGATCCCATGCCCCAACTTCATCCACACGGGCATAGGTTTCTCCTCCATCAAATCCAATGGTACCACTGTCCGATGTACTAATGGAACCGGGTCGTACCGATGATCCCCCGACCTCTAACGTCCCATTGACATAGATTTGGCCTGTTCCACCCCCGCTTCGTACCACCACAATATGATACCATTGGTTCAACGTCCCGAAGGACGAATTGGTCGACAGATTGGCCGTTGATCCATCGTCCGTGAAGAGGACGATTTTGGAATCACTGGCACTATGGTAAATGGAAAACTGGTTGGACGAATCGCCTTGATGGATCAACGTCTGGTTGCTGTTCAATTGCGTCGGGTAATACCAAAAGGAAATCGTAAAATCATTGGAACCGAAATGGAAGGCGTCGCCGACTTTCAAGTGTTCCGTTCCGGCCATTTCAAAGGCGTTGGCAATCTTCCCGTCGCTGGTAATGGTGACAATACCGGACGGCGTCCCATCGTATGTTCCAATGGAATCATTGTAGGAATCCGTCGGATCATCAAAGGAATAATAGGCACGAGCCCCCTGAAGCATTTGGGGAATACTGGCACGGGTATCCACATAACTCTTACTGGCCACGTGACCCACACTGGTTGGATTTCCGACGTTCTCTAGGCGATAGGTGCCCATATTCACATGAGCGTTGGCCTGATATCTTGCCCAATCTTTGGCTTCCGTTGTCAGAAGTGATGACATCTCTATATAATAATCTCCGAAAGATTATTATTCTGAACTCTTAAAAAGTAGCAATATTGTTGTCCAGTTTAGAGGAGGTATTGCTGTTCACTTTGACCGTATTTGTCCCCTCTCCCTGCGTAATATTGTTTTGCGTGATAATGAGTCGTTCCACCTCTCCATCATTCTGGTCTTTGATAACGACAGCATCCCCACTATTGAAATGAGTTCCCGATCCATCAATATCCATAATACAGCCACTCATAAGGCAATCATGACAGCCTATAATTCGGACTTTGCCATCAACGGCATTGTCTTGGGACAGGAAGTTCCAGAAACAGTTGACCAATCGGAAATTGGGGACGCCTAAAATCTCCATAGCACGGTGGCCATCTTGCAAACGGGCACATTTCAGATTGCTCATTTGCGTTCGTACAAAGGTATCCGATGAAGCACTCGTTCCGATTTGAAAACAGGCACATGTCGGCTGAGCCGTTCCCTGAGGTCGGAGGATTTGGATATTATCCATAGTTAAATCATTTTGTACCTGTGATGGGGCGATTTGGACAATTCCCTCGGTCGGGTTATCCAAGCCATTCTGCCAACTGATCCCATTGGTAAACTGTAGCATGTCGCTATCGCCATGGACATAGATATCCCTTGATTGTACCGTGTCGAAATAATAATGACTCAGTGAAACCTTTTGCCCTCCATTGATTTCAAACGCATCGCCTTGACAAAGATTGATCTGAAGCCCCGACACCAAAATATCTTCTGCCGTATTGCTGATGGAAACCCCCGACTGAATATTGTTGAAGATGAGATTGGTCAAATTAATTTTCTTACTGTCATCAATAGAAATAACCTTTGAACTGCTGTTGCCGTTTCCACGATAATGGATTCCCGATAGGATCATGCCGGTACATTGTTGGATGTCTATCCCCAAACTGTCCGAATTGGTGATATTGACGTTCGAGATATTCACTCCATGTGGAACATTGGAACTGCCCGATCCTTTATGGACAAATATGGCACGGTAGCAGGTAGAATTCAAGGCAAATCCATCCACAGTAGCGTTTTGTTCTCCATCCAATTCCATGGCATCTTGATCAGATGAGCCATCCCCGATGTCTTCGAACGTCAGATTATTAAATTTGTTTTGTTTCCCGTTAAATGATTCTATCCCCTTTTCTGAGACGTTTTTGACTTCAATGTTTCCAATTGAATTATTTCGTGTTTTGTTCAGTCGAATCCCCACATCAATTGGCAATGCGGATAAGTTACCACGCACGTTGGCATCCATGTAAATCCCATCCACCGTCGAATCCTGAGAGTATTGATTTAATGATATAAAATACGATAATTCCGAATCATAGTCATATGTCTTGGTATCTTGATAGACTCCGATATTTCGAAGTGTATTATTATTCGCCATGTTGCCACTTGACCCAGTAATTTGTATCGGAAATTTTCGGGGGGTTGTCTGTTGATTGGTATAGCCACAGTCCATAAGATAGCCATTTTCAATCGAACAGTGTCGGCATTCATTCAGGATAAGAACATCCCCTTGGCATTCGGTGGCATTGATATTTTCCACTCGATGAAATTCACAAATATCATCTCCGGATTGCGATCCATCGACGTAAATGATTTTGTCCCCGATCTTACGGGCTCGGATATCGGTGACTAAATTACGTTTGCCCTGGATCCAGATCCCGTATTCTTGACACCCTGCGATAAATACATCGGATACTTGGATATTCCGGCCTTTGATTCGGATCCCTTGATTGAGATTGGGGAAATCCGAATTCCCCATATCCACGTCTTCATTCTCATTAATATGGACGTCCCGAATAATGGGGGAGTATTGGTCGGATCCATCAATATTGCTTCCACTTCCCACTTGATTGCCGACAAACATGGATTGTTGATCGTGCTTGGAAAAAAACAAGTGACTAAAGGCACAATCATAGGTGCCACGAATATCCAAACCGGTAAAACCCCTCGTACATTCCACATCAAATATCGAACTTTTATACGATTGGGACACTTGGATACAAGATTTGGAATAGAAAACCCCCACACCATCCACCGTCAATCCGGTGATAGACATACTGCTGTTATTGCCCATGAGGAAAATATCTTGAGGACTGTCCTCTTCTTCTTCTTTTTGGATAATGGTCGTCCCTCGGCCTTCGCCACGCAAACGGACACCATGGAGCATCTGAATGGCGTAGGATTGCCCCTCTTGTGTACTGACCGAAAATGTCCCTCCGCTTAGTTGGACTTGGCCACCACCTTCATTATTGACCTGATTGATGGCTTGCTGTATCTGTTCTTGATCATCCGTTCCATCACAGGTATAGTCGGCGTTGTCTTTGATATCTTGCGACATACTGGATGACGCCACTGTGACGGACGACAACGACGCCCCTGCCGATATGTCGGGAATGAGATGTTCATAAATTTTCGCCGTGTTCCGATTGATGATTGAACTAACTGCCATATTCTTCTATATCCCAACGGCAAAAATAATTCACTGTCCCTGCTTGAATATCTCCACCAATTTCCACGGATCATTGTTGATTTGCTTCTTGTCCTCTTTGGTAATGAGTCCCAACTTGACCAAATCATCCAAATTGGGTTTCCGTCGGCCACCACCCCGTTTCTTATTGGTGGCGTCGGTTTTCTTGAGCCCCTTGAAATTTTCAAGGCTGTGATTTTGTAATGCTTTCTTCGATACCTGAGGGAAGACGAACAAATTCTTCTTCAAAAAGCGTCCGGACAGGGAATACAAAGGATCCCCTGCTATGTACCACTGCTCGTAGCCTTTGGGACGGCGTACTAAATCCTTTGGCTGTAACGCCGAATTGAATCCACGCCCTCCTTTGGCAAAGTGGTCTAGATCTCGTTGTATCTGAAGTTGTACCGCCCCACCCAGTGAATGGCCGACCGTGAAAATACATTCGCCTCGGCCAAACCGTTCCAAGAATTTGGTGGTGGTTCGTAGATCTTTCTGGTACCGGTCGCTTTCCGATAACCGATTGAACATGATCCGACGATCCGCCGTCAAGTCGGTGACCGATTGGACGACGGTGCCCCGATACCCGATGAGATAAACATCATTTTGCCGGTCTTCATAGGCCGTGAAGGTCGGCGTCTGGAATCCTTGAACCTTTGCCCACCATTGGTTGATAATCTGAGGTCGTTCCTTTGGTTTTTGATAGGACGCTTGAGCCACTTGGAAAAAGGTGGAGGCATTCGGACTCTTACAGACCCGTGGTTTGCTTTCTTGGGTCGTATCAAAACCGGTGTCCGAGATATCTGCTGTCTGCTTTTCGTCTTGCTTCCGCTCTTTCTTGGCTTTGGCCGATTCTGTGATTTGACTAAACAATCCACGCAGAGCGTCGTCCATGATTCTATATCAATGACGTTCATAAATTTTATTTGTCAGGAGGATATAGAAGAATGTCCCATCTGTTAGATAATGAGATCCCCGTGACCATGAGCCAAGACGCCTGTGAACAAGCATGGAACGGCAAACAGTGTATCTATGAGCAATACGATCCAGAGACAACCGACATCATGCCTCTGTGGTTGGTCGTCCATTGTACCAAGATCCCGAAAAAGGAAGACGTCCATAACTTGCTCTTACGCATATATAATCACGTGGAAATCCGGTGTGATCTCTTGGACACCAAGCAATTGCTGTACATGAGCCGGTATAAGAGCCGATTATGGTTCATGTTCCCCCACATCCACTTGAATTACGACGACACCCAGAAATTGGCGTTGTCTCTTGAATTCTGCCTACAAAACAAAGTCTGTGACGAAGTGGAGAGTATTTCGTTCAAGGACACTCGCCCCCTGTTCGGTCAGTGGATCTTTGAGGAGAATGAAAAGCGGGTGCGTCGGTGTCCATTGCCCTGTTTCCGCTATTATCCGGTTTGGGTGTGTCCCCACCCATTGCGAATTAGCCGGAGCAAACAATACGAAAAGCAATATTACTACCAAACCGAACGCTTGGGAGCCAAAGAGGAACGCCAATTCAGGGCGTTCGGGTGCGTCAACCGGCTGATGAGCCTGTACCCTCGTGAAGAACGGGAACGGATCTCGTTGGTACGCTGATGAAAAATGATAATGAATCATTTTCCTTTAGGCCTTACCGATCACGATTTTTAAGTTTTGATCCAAACTGTATTGATTGAGCGTATAATTTTTAAGCATGTGGTCGGCATCCTGTTTATGTAACGACAGGGTATAGACTTGTTTATTCGGAGAGTGTTCGTTGCTGAAAGGTACAAGGCCAATCTTTATGTGTTGGGCTGGTACTTGATCCCACAACAAATTGTACCTGTCGGCTAGATTCGCAATTTCTTCTTGCGTTTTCGGTACATGAAGTTCGGCATGATTCCCAGAGAACGATTGTCTTAGAATGAAATACTCTCTGGAATAAAAGATGTCACGATCATTCATTAATCTCTTGAACAAGTCGTCAAGGATACGTACCTTCATCCAAGTATAAGCGTTCATATCGGCTAACGTATGGGCTTGTTTCGCTTCTTCATCATAGATTATCAATTTCTCTGCCATGTCCTATATGAATCGGATGAAAAATTTTTCTATAAGCCTTTGTCGGCTGATGAAAAAATAATAATGAAAATGAAATCATTATTATCAATCGTCGTCAAGAAGGAAGGGAACATCCGTTTCAAGGAATCCTCGCTGACTTAGCGTGTTTTCAATTCGCTGATAAGTAAATTTAAACCCACGTTCTTTGGAAGAACGGTATATCTCAATGCCATCCACTTTTTTCAGATCTCGTGTCACTTTGCTTTTGCTCAGTGGAAGATTTTCCCCTCGCCGGTATTGGTTCTTATACCACTCGGAAAGATCATCAAACAGCCCGTCATTACTAATAAAAACCTCTTCCTGTCCCTCATAGTTCGGTAAAAAGTGATCCAATAAGAATTTATCAATAATGGATGCGTTGGCCAGTTTGTTGGCCTTGTACGAATTTGTAATGGGGGCTTCTTTCTTAAAATCACAGTCACGTAAGTCAATGGACGTCAGGTGATCATAAATCAGGCGAATAAAAAGCGGATCGTCCAGCAAATCGGTCACCGGAGCAAAAAAGGCGGTATCATCTGCATGTTTCCTTGAGGTTTCAAAATCCACATATCGGCGATCGCCTTCTTCAATCTTGACCGGATTGTCGCTATTGGAACAGAACACAAACCGCCCAAAGAAATTCATGGGTTTCCGTACCCCACATTTCCGATTAATCCAGATCTTGTTGTATGTTGTAATCAACGATTTCAGTTGCCCCGACGCTTCATGTCCTTTCTTGTCGGTGATTTCATCTGCCACGATAAGCAACTTATTTTCCAACGCCTCGTTGAATTCCCCCACGATATTTTCAATTTTAGATTGCGTTGTGGCATATTTGTCCCCTATGATCCGTCGCATAATCTCTTCAAATACCAAGTTCTTACCCGTGCCTTGCCCACCATGGAAAATAAGAGCCTTCAGACATTCTTCCTTCTTAGAAGGCCGTTGTAGGCAATGGCTCAGCCATTTTTCAACATACCCCCGACATTCGTCCAATTTGGGGTCGTCGGTCTCTTCATCAAACCCCACCAAATTGGCTAGAATATCTCGGAAGCGTTGTAATCCTTGATAGTATTTCTTTCGCTTGTCGTCACTCATAGTAAAACGGCGTTGTCCATTCCGCTCGGAACCCTTCAAAGGTATTGATGTCGTTTTCTTGTACATTGTCGTCCTGATACGGCCAGAAATCAACATCCCGATACTGTGACCCAACATGGGCTTTCCAGTATTCAATGTTCTTCTTGCCTAAATAGGTGTAACTTTTGAGCAAATCATTAGGCTGAATGGTTGCCCCGTAATATCCACGATCCGGAAAATATTGTTGACCTCTCCCGTGACCGAAATAAGCCGGAAGAATGTATCCATTAAGCGAAGCGTCAAGATCTGTTGGTAATGTTCAAATTCCTTATCCACCTCTTTGATTTTCTCTGATTTTTCAATGTTTTCCATGTTTTTTTCCAACTGTTTGATCTCATTGTTACATTTCTTGATCTTTTGCTTACATTCCTGATCTAGACAGGCTTTCTCTTCCTCTAACCCTTTTATCTCTTTGTTAATTTCCTCTTTCTGTTCTGTGATCGCCTGATCTCTGTGGGTTTTCCAGCAACGGCCAATGATCCGTTCAATTTGCTCAATTATCACCCGCCAACGTGAAATCAATTGATTTCACGTTGGCGGGTGATAGGGCATTTTAACCAGCATATAATAATTTATGCCGGATTTTAATATAAAATGCCGGATTTATTT
>LVLI01001138.1:0-12809 GCA_001687465.1 Halocafeteria seosinensis
ACACACACACAAATGTGACAGATAGCCCACCGGCCGGGAAGTTGACCGCATCCTCTTAACGAGGAGCGGTATGCGCCCGTGTTAAGCAGCGACGGGCCCGCTGTTCCTGCAGCCTTGCTGACATGCGCCGTGAGGGAACACAGCACTGGTCCCGTCTGTTCGTGCTGGGGCTTTGTTTGGTTGAAATTAGGATCAACACGAATTTATTAATCAGGTGGTGCAGAACCAAAACCCACTCGTATCTGATAGTGCATTACAGACAGTCGGCAAGTATTGAACCCGTATCTGAGCAAAGACCATGCTACCCTTCCACCAGAAAACGGAGTAGATCGTGTGCTTTCCTTCTTTAGCACAGTAGTGTGCGCGGAGGCAAACCATCCGCGAAGCCCAGCGTGATCCCAATGTTTGCTTCCAGAGTGACTAAACAAGAGCTCTCGAACTCACCACCGTTTTTACCAGTGTACGCTTCCTTTGGCTTCAGTGGTAGTTGTCACAGACAATGTGCATTGACGTGGACAAATGCAGTTCCGGTTGTGTTGGCTTGGATGGGGTAAACGACGGGATTATGTGGTAATCCTGTACGGAATACTGAATTACGAAAGTCAATGCATCCAGTGTAACGTAGGCGCTGACGGGTACAAGAACCGAGGAGTAGCTCGCGGGGTATTTGATAGCACAATTATCCAACAACACAATCCGCTAGACCCGAAGCAGTCAGAGTTTACTAGCTGGTCTCAACTAACCGTGTTTGTTTCGCGGAAGTTAACTTAACTTCGCGCTGAAGTTCCCGCGCGGGGAGGCAATCATTCCTTCGACTTACGAAGTTGAAGGACTTGACCTGTGTACGAACTGTCATGTATTGGTCTGCCAGGGGCGTTGTTAAGCCCGGTATTTCCCATGCCAGGATAGAGGAGAAAAGCTGAGCTGATAGCGCTGTTGGCTGTTTGGAGCTTGGGCTACGTGGAGTAGACAAGTGGTTCTGCCAATGGCTAGCCAGCTCCCGGAACGACTAATTTGCCCTGTGAGCTTCCCTTCCCGCTACTATCGTCTTTAAAAAGCTATGCGATGGGTAATATACCTTCCTCTAGCTCCTCATCAACGTCTTTGACGGTGGCCTCCGCGGCACCTGCCTCCACCGGACGGAATGAGACAGCCATGGCAAGCGTTCGAACCACCGCAACTTCGATGCAGACCACTTCCCGAGCCAATGAAGCAGTTAATAATAATGGATCCCAACGGAAGTTGACTGGGGGAACAGGTGTTTCATCCGGTATTGCATCTGCCCACCAGGACAGTCGGCATAACTCTAACCGAAAGGATCCTGGGGACACCGTTACAAGCGACGCTGGAATGCGAACCGCCAACATGGAGACGTCGTTTAGGAACTTCCGACATAGCCATCATCATCATTCGACCTCCAGACCTGAAGGTGCTCCTCCACCGAGTGCCCCTACCACCAGGTTGCGAATGGAAGATATACCTCCCGATTTGATTAAGTAGGTAACCTTGCGCTTATTGCACTGCGCTTCCGTCACCAATGTGACCGTGCTATCTGCCGGAATACAGGAAAATCAAAGATGATGCAGCACGGGATTTGCGTAAAAAGTAAGTGCTTTTATTTTTTACTTCTAAGAAACAAAGGATGCGATAGGATTGGGCAAATCGCAGGGTTAAGAAGGATTACAGGGAACGATACAATCAGAAGTTACAACAAAAAGTGCCAAAGAAGCAAGAGTTCCTCAAAATTCGCCAAGAACGCGAAAAACGTCTGTCTTCAATCCGAAGGAGTGATAACGAAATAGAATTTTCCCCAATGGTGACTGACACACAGCCAGGTTCTCGATCTTCTAGCTCTGAGGAGGAAGAGTCCTCTCGAACTGCCCCGGATAGCACGGAAGATGACTCTCATTCCTATTCCGGTAGCCACCAGAGCAATGATAATGTGGGTACGAAAGGGAATGTGGACGTCGAAGATTCGAGACTCACTTCCTCCGGAGAGCGTCACGCTCAGTATACCCTCAACTACTCATCTTTGACTTATTCTGCCCCCGCTGTGCATAGGAATCTGCTGGAAACCCCCGCCGGTGCTCCGACGTACACGGTACGGTCCACAATATTCAGGTCGGGAGTATCCAATCTGCCGTTTACCGAAACTGGAAGCAACGAAGGGGCACGAACAGCAGAACACTCTGTGAAACGGAGCCGTAGATACCGATACCGGAAGTGTATCGTCTGGGGTCGGGTTTCGGAGCTGGTAGATATTGACTCCTGGTTGACGGGTATTGCGCATAGCAGCGGCACCAGTGCCCGAGAAAATGGCAATACCATTAAGTTCTATCCCACCGAACTAAAGCGCCTTCCAGGAGCGGGGTCTCAGCCGATTCTTTACGAACCTCGGTTGGGAAGTTCACTTCTAGAGAGCCCGTTTAGCACAATGAAGAGCTATGAAGACGAGGTGGATTACTCTGTTGTATTCGGAGATGCAGATAATCCCGAACAGGAAAAGCTAAAGGGCTCAACCGGACTAAGTATTGACATCGAGCAATTGTCGGCTTCTGGTCATCGGTGTCTCGTTTTGAGCGAGCAAGGCGATGTTTATGAATGGTATTTTAGTGACAGTATCGTTGCTCCATATCATGAAGACTTGAAATTCCCCTATTTGAATATTGATCAAGCTACGGAATCGAAACTGAACATGCTGAGAAGACGAAAACCGACAATAGTATGGAGTCTTAGTCTCGAACGGGTTATGAAGGGGATCGTCATCACCTCCGTCTCCTGCGGTGATACTCACTCTTTGGCGCTTGCTCATAACGGCTCCGTTTATTCGTGGGGATCGAGTGCACATGGAAGACTGGGGCATCCACAGCACGTATTGGATTTATGTGCGAACGCAAAGTCTAGTGTTACTTCAGCGCAAGACATCAATGACTTTTTACGAGGGGAAAATAGTGCTGTCCCCGTTGGACGCAGAGACGACGACCACACAACAGCAGAATTATATGTACCCGAACCGGTAATAATAAGCGAACTCTCAGGTGCGACCATTATTGCTATTTCAGCGGGTTCCAGTCATTCTGCTGCGATCGCTGAAGACGGTTCACTCTACACATGGGGACGAGGCAACTTTGGCCGTTTAGGTCATGGAAATGAAGCCGACCAACCTCTGCCAAAGCGCGTGGCAGGAAGCGGAGCTTCGCAGGGGCGACCGAGATCTTCTAGCTTCCGCTTTAGCCGACGGTTCTCCAAAAAGAGCTCAGCTAAGTGGCGTAACGCTAATCGCCGTGGAACTGTGTCACTCGTGGACCGCAATCTTGCAAATTCGCACCAAGGCCTCTATACAGCTGATTCACATCTCAGTGCCTCCTATTGCACCGACCGAGACCCCGTCGAAGCGGGTTCTCGTCTTGATTCCTCAATGGAGCGTAATGGAGATGATTCTGCTAACGGAGACATCGACTGCAGTTTCCAGGAAGCTGGAATATCAAGAGATGCTTCGGAGTCGATGATGCACCAGGAGACAACAAACAGCGAATGCTGTGAAGGATCTGTTAAACTGTGGGAAGAAACCTCCAGAAATTCTTCGCTAGCATGGCGTGCGAAACAAAAAGCGATATCTGTAGCCTACAAGCTTAATGCAGTACCAGACCCAGTATGGAAGGATGTGGTCGTTGTTCGTGTTACGTGCGGTCGACGATTCACTGCCTGTGTTGATAACCAGGGCTTCGTTTGGGTGTGGGGTGAAAACAACTACTTCCAATGCGGTGGACCGTTAGCGTCTGGCCCTACTCCTACGACAAAAGTATACGAACCGCGCCATGTTGCTATACCCCCTCCTTGTTTTCCATCAGGTGAGGATATAATCCGCTGGGGTGTTCTGTCATCCGTTACTCACCCTCGAAGCAATGATGCCCGCGGGATGGATACTGATACTCACGATTCACCTATGACTGATTCATCGAGGAATGGTACCCCTTACTCCAGTGTTCGGTTTTCACATTTCTCGGAGAGAGAGCCAGAACAGGCGAATGTCTCGCCTTCTGAGAGTGCTTCTGAGGGCTCTCTGAGTGAGCTCGAGGTTTGCCCTGGAAACGCCGAAGCTCTAGCGGTAGACAGGGTAGCGGAGTGCTTTGTTGAAGCGCATCGGCACAAATGCGTCCTCAGAGGTCAGGCGGTTGCCATCAGTGCTGGCGAGTCACACGTTCTAGTGCTCACAGCGGATGGAAGAGTCGTTTCTTGGGGATGTAATTCGTATCAACAAACTGGCCAGCAAGCAAGGCCTTGGTGGGAATTAAGTTCAAGCCCCACCGATGAAAATTCACAAAAGTGTCAACCTGCGACGGTGCCACTTTCCTCTTTGCTGTATAGAGAAGGTATAGAGGATTCGGTGGTAGCCGTAGAGGCCGGAAGCCACCACTCAATGGCACTGACGTTGCAGGGTCGGATGTTTGCTTGGGGTAGAAATCAAAGTGCAACGCTTGGAGCGCTTAATGACATTCCCACTAGACGCATTGCAGAGTGTGGCATGTCTATGCCAATGTCACGAGATGATCGCCAGGTGGAAGTTAGGCCTTGGCATTGTGTGAAGTCGTTTGCGGCTTGTATGGACTCTGTAATCATAGCCGATGCTAAACCTGTGGAGATGAATGGTGAAGAAACGGACATGCTTGGAGTAGTTGTGCCGAGGAAGTCCAGGCTTTCGCAACCGGGATGGATGCCCTCGTCATTGGTACACGCATTGGCGTCGAAGTCATTAGGGATGGGTGTAAGAATGTTTCACCGAAAAGCAGCAGTTGAAAAAGAGGAGTGGGCCAGCTATCTCAGGAGTATCCGCAACTCTTGCGGATTGTGTTCTGTGGAAGCCACAGAACGGCAAAGTGTTATGAGCCCCCTAAAGTGTGTTATTGAATGGGCCAGTCTCTTTGAGAGACAACTCCGAGGGACAGACGTGGCTAACGCACTGAAGAACTTTGGAGGAGTGTCGCCGCACCTGCGACACTATGCCTGGCCTCGATGGTTGGGAAACCGTCTAGGGATTTCCCCCTTTACCTTCTCATGGTGTTTCCACCGAGCTGAAGCGTTTTTTGTTTGCAGTCGCCAGCGCTCCAAAAATAGAGTGCGTCCAAGTGAGGAACCTTCGTCGGCACCACCGACTTTTGCACCAGGCACTCATCCACTCGTCACACCGACGTCGGTAGAAAGGGCAAACTACGGATTCATTAGCGAAGAGAAAGTTTTGTTGCCCCCATTCTGCTTAGAACCGACGCTTCTCAATATCGGAACTGACATCAGACGTGTCTACAGTGTTGTAAATCTTTTTCATCCCGGTGGCGTGCTGCATGGACGATTACTAGCCGTAATCCGAGCGTTTGTTGTTTACCAACCTACTATTGGGTATTTTCAAGAGCTTATTTATCCTGCGGCCCTGATTGTTTTGCACATTCATGATCCTTTCGTGGCATTTTTAACGTTTTCCAATTTAGTAACGTCGAATGAGTACCTTGTCCTTTCTGGATACTACGATGGAAAGAAACAAACGGAAGTGATGGAACTGATAGAAGAAGCAATTCGCTGTTTTGATCCGCAGCTACTAAAGCTGGTCGGACACCAAGGGCTATGGCTGGTTGTAAACGTGTGGCTACGTTCTTTGTGCTTCAGGTTGCTGACCATTTCCCTGGCTTCTCAGCTTCTCGATCGGATACTGTTTCAGGGATATCACGTGGTCATCAAAGCAGCTGTGGCGATACTAAAATTGTTAAAGGAGTCCCTTGGGAAGGCCGAGGAAATTACTCCCATTATCTTGAAAAACTATGATAAAACTGACGTCAATGATGTGTGTAGTCCCCACGAGCTCTGGGAACAGTGTGTTTTCCCACAACTAATTAGAACTGTGGATGGTATCACGTTGTCTGAAAGCGTTATGTCGAAACTCAATGACATCCTAGATGACCCTTTCGTTTACGAAGGTGCGGCATTCTTTTCAAATCCTCAAAGTACCCCGCGCTGATATTGTGGGAGCTTCGCTTAACTCCTTTGTACCGTCCAAATAAGAATTCGTGGCAAAGGCCAAAACGGGAAGGGATCAAATCAGAATATACTTTCCCTTATTTTGGACTACATGTGGTGTACCTGAATACCCGCACAATACTTAACACAACAGAAGCTTGAAACAGTCTCAACTAATACGCTGGAACAACTGAGTGCTTAGTGGTACCAAGACCACCAGGTAGCAGAAGTTCCTGTAACTCAGGAATCCAGTTTGCGCCTTGTCACTTACAGCCGAGCCAGAACCTGTGTAGCAATGCATCCCTTGTTTCTGCTATCCGTCACTATCCAACTCACACAAGTTGTGGGTCACAATTTCCAGCAAGTGAGTGTGCTTGAGTTCCAGTGCCGTGGAACTTCAAGGCCCTATATTCGGAGTGTTGATTTATCTGGGAATGAATATTTTATCAATATCCTTCTTAGCTAGTGGCATTGGTTTGGTTGATTATTGAATCGATACGTAGTATAAAAATTTTGACCCCTGTATGTGTGGGTGTAGCTAATAGGCGCTGCGCGCATTGTCTGTCGAGACGCGCTTAACGGTCTTCCCGAGAGTCCTCTCTCTGGAGGCTCTATACGGCCATCTTACCACCCGAATCTAGAGGGGCAATGTCATCGGCTTCATCCGCTTCCAATAGTGGTGATTTAGACACGGAGGCTGTAGAGCAGACAGCTGAAGAGGCTGAATCTCTTCTGATTGAACTTCGGGACCATGGCGATAAACTTGCTGTCTTTCGAAGGGAGTATGAGAAGCTGTTCAATGTTTTTTCCGAGAGTTTAAAGAAGGATAAGAAGCAGAAGTCTAAGCTGAATCGGTATGGGAAGGAGCTGGAGAATGTCAAACGCAACAATGTGGAAGCTGAACAGGAGCAAGCTGACTTGGAAGCGGCGCAATACCAACTAAAAGATGATCTTAAGAGGACTCTGAATCAATTACAACGAACTCGAGCCAGTGTGAATGACAGGAAAAAACAAATCGAAAACATCCAAGCGACGAACGAAGGAATCCAAGCTGAAGTGGATGCCGGCTCCGATTGGAAAGAGGACCAATTGAAGCAAAAGGATGAACTGATACAGCAACGAAATAAGATTACAACGGAGTTAGAGCAATCACGCTCTGCTTTGTCAAAAGTGAGAAAGGAGGTAGAGAATTTGGACGAGCACGTGCAACAGGCTGAAACTGAGAAAAAGGAAGCTGATGCCGACGTTGATGAATTGGCTCGACTCATTGAGGAAAAACGGAACGAAACAAAAGAAGGCACGAAAAGGAAGGAACAGGGAGATCGGGAACTAAAGGAATTACAAGAACGAGTTCGGGAACTAGAAGAGACGCTGCAAAAGAAACAAAAAGAAGCTGAAGAGAAGAAAAAGGAAGCCGACGAGACCGATGCCAACATGACCAAAGCAAAGGAGGAGCTAGAGTCCTTCAAGAAAACATATGAGCGGCTCTACAGCGAAGCAAACAGAAAGCGTGACGAATTGGAGCAAGCTAGTCTTAACAATGAAAAGCTGGCAAGAGAATTGAATGAGTTGGAAGTTCAGATTAATCAAAAGAAAGAAGAGACTGACCAGGTCCGGACACGTCGAAAGCGTGTCAAACGTCTATTTGATCAATGCACAAAGAAAATGAAAGAGGCAGAGAACGAGCAAGCTAAAGCAGAAGAAGAACAAGCGAAATGCCGAGAGAGAATGGCTGAAGTCAATCGACAGGCCGATGAGCAACGGAAGAAGAACCAATCTGAGAAATCTGTCTCGGATGATCTGAAACGAGAGTATGATGTCTTGTCTCGCAGTGTCACGACCCAAGAAGAAAAGATTGGGCGCCTAAAAGAGGTTATCGAAATGCATAAATCAACGACAAGAAATCTTGAGACAGAAATTGTCGGGTACAGGCACGAAGTGAAGAAGCAGCGCGACGAAATTCAGAGCTTGAAGAGCGACTTGGAAGCAAAGTCTGACGAGCTAGGAAAATACACCGAGAAGCATAACAAAATTCTTGAAGACATCAAGCTGCAAGAGCTCAAGATTACGTCATTGCAGCGGAAAATCACTGACAAGAGTAATAAGCTAAAGCAGCAGCAGACGATGTATGAGACAGTTCGTGCCGATAGGAATATGTATAACAAACAATTGACGGAAGCCCAATCTGCAATTGAAGAAATGAAACGGCAATTTAAAACCCTAAACTTTCAGGTATGAGTCGCTGTTGTGAGCATATGCCGTCAGTCCTCTGGCTACTGTGGCATTTGTTGCAGATTGAACAACTGAAGGATGAAATTACATCAAAAGATCACTCCCTAGTTAAAGAACATTTTGACCATCACAAGGTCAGTGTGCTATCTTGGAACATTTCTACCCATAGGGTGAAGCACTTTACACACTTTTGGTATGGATGCAGGTTGAGAAAGAGAAGGAGTCGCTATCCAACGAGCTTGCTCGTGTACAGAAGCAAATCCAAAGCAGTGACCACATATTATCGAACCAAGACGCCGAAGCAGTGAAGCTAAATAGAGTAATTCAAGAGGCTGATGAAGAAAAGGTCCGTCAGGAGAAAGAATATAGAGCGATTTTATCTGAGCGGGACGTTCTACGAAACCAACTAGTGAAGCGGGACGAGGAGCTGAACAAATTGTATGAGAAACTGAAGGTACAGAAGAGCATCCTAGATCGCGGTGCAGCACAGTACGAGGAAAAGAAGAAGGAGATTGGCAAGAGAAAGCAACGCATCAAAGAATTGAAAGGAGAGTTGGAGGTGAGCAATGCTCAAATTTCGAACCTTCCCCACTTGGAGAATGAGAAGAAACGTCTGGAAGAGGAACTGCTTCAGGAGCAGACAAAAGTGACACGATTAGAGGAGGAGCTCAATCGGCCCTTTAATGTCCACCGATGGCGCCAATTGGAAGTATCCGACCCTGAAAGGTATGCTTTGATCCAGAAGGTATCATCGTTACAAAAGAGGCTTATTGACGCGCAAAACTCTCTTCAAGAAAAGGAAAACGAAATCCAGCAAAAGGAGCAGGCCTACATTAAACTAAAAGAAGTGTTGGCCAGACAACCCGGAAATGAAGTAGACGAGCAAGCAGAATCCTACCAAGAGGCCCTCAAACGCAAGAACAAGCAGATGAAGTCTATCAATGCGGACTTGGAAAACTATAAGCATTTGGTGGATGAGTTGAGGAGGGAATTGAAATCCCTTGAAGATCGAATGCAGACCGTGAATCAACAATATATTCAACAGTACTACCAAGGAGATAGCCGGCAGACCGGGGAAGATTATAAGATGGAGTACAACGACGGAGAATACGACGAGTCGAATGAGGACATCACAGAAGAAGAACTCCAACGACTTCTTGCAGATGATAGTCAACAACCATCGCGTGAGGGGAGTAAAGAAAATGTGGGATCAAATTCTGAACTGTACGGATGAATAGACACCAAATTGCTTTGTACTGGTTTTCGATACCAGCGTTCGAAAGTTCACTTCTACACACAGACAAACTGGCTACCACTACTCGGTACATTTTAAAACATTCGTGGGAAGCAATTTCTAGTCGTCGGTCCATTGAGTAGCAGATATTCCATGAGTAAGCTGCCCGCGTTCTCTTCTTCCGATCCTCGAAAAGCACAGCAAATCGCCTTCCTGTTTTCTAGAAGCTCCTGATGTGAAATGAACTCACAGCCTTTGACACACACACACACATGTGACAGATAGCCCACCGGCCAAAAAGACAACCGCATCCTATTGTCTTACCATTCTCCTGAATAAGAAGTTTGAATTTCAGGTTACCTCAGACTGTGTTGACTTTACTGAGTTCTTGACGTCGACTTCCTTTTGTTTTGACTTCACTTCGCTCTTAGACAAGTAGTCACTGAGTTCTAGCACAACCAGATCATGTAGGATGCTGGTGATGGAGCGGTTCCTTGCTTCAATGCGTTTGAAGTTTATAGTACCTGTACTTGTTGTACATTGAATTTGATGTTCCTCCGCATTCAAAATTGAAGCAGCAAACTTTTGAACCATGCCCAAGCGTTACGGTATTACCTCTGCAATGCAACTTTACAGCCTGGAACAAGCCCATGTACCAATTGCATGAGGTCAAAACACCAACACCTGGGCGACGATAGCACCAGCAGTGAATACTAACGGAGAATACGATGAGTCAGTCAAACGAACAAATCACAAGAAATCTACAATAGTCCTCTACTCGTTTGCACGAGATGACAGCCAGCGAACATCTCGGCAGCAAAGAGTAGTGTAGGCACGACTCATAAACTGTATCCATAGGTAGAGACATCAGTATGTCAAGGTTGTTTCATTGCTTTGTTGACCACCAATATTCGACGTTTTCGGGTTGTCCTGTGATAGCGCTTCGAAGCCGACAACACGTCAAACCTTGAAAGCAATCAAGCAGAGCAATACGGCATTTTGTATGGAACTCAAACATTACTAAAGAGTCTGTTCGAGACTATAGCAGAGCGGCTTGAGTTGTGCTACGGGCGGCACGTCCCCTTGAATCTTGCTCTGCTGTCTTAGGACAGAGGTCTCCCCACTTTATCCATACCATTTCGTACTTCAGTCTCGCCGTGTCTTGGAATCGCCTTTCTTATTCTTTTTACCACTTTTGGCCGATGTAGCTGTCGTTGTTGAGTCTGTTGGTAGTGCCAGGGGAGGCGATAAGCTCATACATCTGCGCATAACATCTTTGCATTGTTTATAGAACGCTTGGATATGGTCTCTGTGAATCTGCAGGAGCGAGCATTCCCTTGTCCCTGGTGTTGTTGTTATCGGCAATTTCATGGCTCCTGCATACCTGTGTACTAATTTTCTGGTTCCCTGAAGTGGCTCGAAGTAAACATATAGCTTCTGTCGATTCCCTTGGTACATCTGTTTGCAGGCAGAGAGCTCGTCGTCAACACACGTGAGTGAATAAATGCGAAGTACAGGATCAGAGAGAATACTTACATGACTTCGTGGTCATGTATACGGCATGCTCCCTCCTGTCTTTATACAGCTGCTCCAGAGCTCGTAGGAACTCGTCCGGGGACAACATCCTCCTTGCTTTATCCGACTCTATCTATACTCCTTCCAAACCTTTTTGAACAATTCCACCGAGCAAAAGCAGAACACATCCGTCTACCTTACAAAAAACAGAAGGTATATATACTTTACTGTATAGTGTACGGCTTCGTATATACGCGATCCCGAGACAAGTGCTGAACCGGACAATCTTTTCGACCACCCTTTATAACGCCTTTTTGCAACCTCGCTTAGACTTAGAGATAGCTCACGATAATAGGGGATGATTTCTGTGATCAAAGTGCCTCAAGATACCACTGTCCTCTTTCTAATCACGACCTTGGTAACTCTCACGGGGCGATCTGGAGTGAAAACAGACCAACAAAAGAGGTCGTTCCGGCTCGCTCTCACCTGCGTTTAACACGATATACACAGTGAATCCGACCGTCTGCTATGCCTCCGCGTAAGATCAGGAAGTCTGCAGCTGCCTCTTCATCCTCCGCTACTGCTTCCAGACCGAGCGAGTCCTCTCAGGAAGAGTCGGCCGAGGATTCATCCTCTCCCAAGAGACAGAAAGTATCAGGCCATTGGGAGGATGCATCGTCCGCCTCAGCATCCTCGCTGTTATGGACGGGAGCACGCTCCAGCAGCAAGTTTGGTCCACCCTCCACTCTCAACGCGGGACGATCGCTGATCCAAGAAGCATCTTCAGCTACTGTCCGACCCCCCACAACATTCAAGCCTTCAGCCTCCTCATCAGCAACGACAGATAGAGATGACGACGACGACAATGATGATGATGATGACAGTGACGAAGAAGAGAAGAAGAAAAAGAAGAAGGTGCCGAAGAAGAAAACGGCCAGCAAACGACCTACCGGGACTGCACCGTCCTCGACTCGGTCAAGTACAACCAAAAGGAGTTCGTCTACGGCGCCCTCCTCCGCGGTGTCCAGCAGCAGTTCTGCAGCGGCGGCTTCCGCAGCTTCAGGCAATGAGCTAGTCGTTCGTGATCAACAGTCGAGTACCAGCACCGCTGTTAGACAACAGGGGCGTGAACGGCCAGTAGCTCAGACGAAGAATGGAGTACGCCAGTTTGTAGAGACCTCAGTCGGCATTCGCCTTTTTTTACAGTAAGTAGATTCAAGGGAAGAGTCACCTTTCTTAAAACGATGCTTAATGTTTTTTTTTGTGCCCGTCAGGAATTGCATGTCTACAGTCGACTTACAAGCTAAACCAGACTTGGCATATATTGCTACCCATGCACGGAATGCAGATTTCAATCCCAAGGTGTGAATACCTCCTTTAGATACCGTCGACTCGCCGAAAGCTCACCTTTTCTCTCTGTCTCGGTTAATTCTTCCGCAGAGATTTCCGGCAGTATTCGTAAAATTAAGAGAACCGAAAGCAACGGCTTTAGTGTTTAGTTCGGGAAAGGTATGTGTAGCGGCAACTACCCTGCCTCCTTCCTCTTGCATCGAATGATTTCGTTCGTCACAGATGGTTATTATTGGGGCTCAAAACGAGGACGGATCGCGCTTAGCCGCCAAAAAGATGGCTCGAATTCTTCAAGTAAGTAGATATTCCAATGAGTACGGGATATAAGAAGAAAAACACCGACATGTACTATTAATCTTCTCTTTCTTGCAGCGGCTGGGGTTCAATGTTTCCTTCAACAAATTTACGATCCAAAACCTTGTTGGAACCGGGGATGTTTCATTCCCAATTCGTTTGGAGGGACTTGCAGACG
>LVLI01001149.1:0-34001 GCA_001687465.1 Halocafeteria seosinensis
GTGCTGTGTTCCCTCACGGCGCATGTCAGCAAGGCTGCAGGAACAGCGGGCCCGTCGCTGCTTAACACGGGCGCATACCGCTCCTCGTTAAGAGGATGCGGTCAACTTCCCGGCCGGTGGGCTATCTGTCACATTTGTGTGTGTGTGTCAGTAAGTACAGAACCTCCTGCATTCAACAAGACAAGGAGTTCCGGCCTCTGGTCTTTCAGAATTTTGGTGGTATAGGCAATAGGGGATTGAACTTTCTTAAAGAACTCAAATCCCGACCTCCTTGCTTGCGAGTAAGTAATTCAGCACAGTTTGTTGAAGCACTTCGTAAGAATCTGGGGTGCCTTCTCATGCATTCCAATGCCCACATGGTGTTGAGGTGGCTACACTTAGTACTCCCACCTACTAGAGGTGGAGTGCGAGGACTTGATTAAGCTCCCTTTACAAGTGTACCATAGATAGATAATTATTATTTAATACACAAGCCTATTCACCCAAAAAAAAAAAGGTAATCACGGGAGCTGTTGTACAATGTCAGTCGGTTAGGTCCCAGTGTTTCTCTTAAACGAGACTTTTCTAAATACACGTCTCATAGTTGGCTTACCACATCGTACCAGCGGAAGTACCTTCACCCCCGTGATTTCCCCGGTGGCATTCGGTGTGCCAGCCTGCGAAGGACCTACCGCTGGGGTTGACGACGATTCACTTTTGGGTTGGTCCTGTGACGCAGATGGTGTCGAGCTACTTGAAGGTGTTTCCGACCGCGTCGTTGTCGTTGATGGAGTTGATATCGGTGAAGGAGTAGGGGATGGCGCCAACTGAAAGCGTAGAATTGGCAGATTCTTCTTCTCGTTGTCATCAACGTCACCTTGTCCTCCTTCACCTAAAGTCCATATGTCATCAGACCATCCTCCAAGTTGATACAGTTGTCCCTGTATGTCCGTCAAATTATCCGAATTTCCTGTCTCTGCAAGGTTGCCGCCAGTATCCACTCCTACGATCGACGCTGCCCCTCCGTTGCCATCGTATGCCGAATAGCTCACTCCAATCGTACCACTTACTGTATGCCATATATGTCCTATAATCCCACCAGCATCCGTACCAGTGACTGCACCTGATGCATATGTATTCGTGATGTATACGTAGCCTGTAGCATCTGTGCGGATTCCTCCTGTGTACCATCCTGTAATACCACCTGCTCCCGAACCACTAATATCTCCTCGTGTATAACAATTTGTAACATGTAATTCACCCTCCTCGTTTCCTGCACCTGATCCACTAATTCCTCCACCAAATTTTGCAGATATTTGTCCCATACTGTAACATTCCTTGATATAAACGAATCCACGGCGTTGGCCAGCAATTTTACCCACAATACCACCACTGTCGTCAGCACCAGGAATGATATCTCCCGTGGAATAGCAACGAGTGATATACACTTGACCATTGGTATGACCAGCACCACGCCCACAAATACCACCTCCATTGTGTCCTTCAATATTCCCAGTGGAATAGCAATCCGTGATATTAACAATCCCATGCTCGAATCCTACCCACTCCCCTGTAATACCACCTGCAGCTCCACCCAGTATCCTCCCTGTCGAATACGAATTCGATATCTTGATTTGACCACTATCACGACCACTTTCATAACCACATATACCACCACTCCAAACACCAGCAATATCTCCTGAAGAGGTGCATGAATCTATGATAAAGAATTTCTGCTTCTGTTGGACAATGAATCCACCCTTGAATGCAGTTGATCCATTTCTCACATCAAGATTCTGAATCAAGGGAGCTTGATCAAACGATGCAACATTTTCCAGTACCTTAAATAATCCTGCGAAATCTGTTGTTCCGTTCAGATCTATTATGTGGCCATTCTGTCGGCCACCATCAAAGATCTCATTCGCATCCAACGAAATGTAGTCGTCGTTCGCATACCCCTGATCGCCCCAATTCAACACACTACAATTCATTTCGAACTGGTTTTGGCGCCAATTATAATGGAAGCAGGATTCCTGTCCTTTCCGAATTGAGGAACGTAAATCTGTTGCGGTTACCTCTGCCACACTCGAGAGCGTGCAAGCGAACAACAACGACGTTAGCATAGCCTTCGTCAGTGCAGCATTAATTGATGCAGTTCGCATCCCGCAAGCCAGTGATGTTTCTGACTCTTGTGGATAATGTCTCAAGCGCTTCGTTTTGGTCTTAGGTGGCACTGGCCAACTCAACGTCTGTAACAAGGAAGAACAAAGAGTAGTGCTTCTCAAAGAGTTACTACTTGGAACTGGCGAATAAGCGTCTCCGGCAGAAACCAAGCTCAGTCTGTTCAGTAACGTGCAGATCCATGATAGAACTTGGACGGATGCAATGAGTAAGCTGAGTAAAACAAGTAGGGAGTCCTCCTTCGGAAGAGCCGAGTCATGGAATCCAACTATCACCATGTGCTCGAAGTTAAGCTCAACGATTGTTGAAAACTCGGGAACAATATGTCGATCACTTTGGACTCGGTCTATATCATTCACCATCGTGCTGTGTCTTAAATAAACCATATCTCCTGGCGCTATGCATAAAAGGACAGCTGACTGGGTAATAAGAAAGCCAAATCGCCCTTGGGAGTTATGCATAACAGCTGGCCGATTCCCATACTTGCTACTCCAACGACAAACGAAGTTGTTCGCTGCTGCATTTTCTCCGAGATATACTTTTGTCTCGTATGTCAGTATTAGTCGACAGGAACAACCTTTGAACATATTGGAATGAGACGCTCCCCATGGCTTGGATTGTTTCCCTTCAGCGGGATCTATCACAACAGTCGTCCATGAGAGGATCTTACTTGTTGCCGAGTTTCCTTCAAGTATGTAATGCCCGTATTCCCAAGGTGCCAAGCTGTGGGCCTCTATTGCTAGCAACAACGAGTCGACGGAAACCAAATAACGTTGGATACGGTTGCTTTTCCGTTTACTGCGAACCGAATGCAGTTAAGGATGGCAGACCAACTTATGTCCCGATTGACTTACTGGTAGATTATGCTCCAAAGGTTTGCATGGAATTCATGCACCAGAATGCCACAACGAGAAGGGCCAGCAGCAGGAAATATCACGCATTGCTCACTCAGCTTGGGAAAGTCCAGCGCCAGCAGCTCTGGATTACTGTCGGAATTAGTTCGGGAGCAAAGACGGACGGCCATGAAGGCAACTCCTAACAACATCAGTGCCCATCGCAAGTGAACCAAAGGTGTTTTATGCTTTGAGGATCGTGTCATTGTAAAAGAATGCTTTTTGTTTGCTGCTCCCTTCTCGCTTACTGTGGTGCCTGCTTTGCCGGTTGTTCAGAAGAATGTAACACGTTTTCTTTGAAATCCGCTTCTTTGATGCTGCATTTCAAACATCAATGCTGCATTAAGTTGCGTAGTGTCATCAAACCACCGTGATGCGCTGCCCCCCCGAGCGGCTCGAAGCGGAAAGCATTCTCCAAAAGGGCGTCTCGAAGGGGAAGACCAAGGGGCAGGGTTTGAAATCCGCGGGTGTACCCGCGACCCGCAACCACGAGCTCGCGGGTATCCTTACCCGCACCCGCCCGCGCTCCAAACCTTGCGGGTATTGCGGGTATAGTGAATATTGAAGAAAGTTTTGGTGTTTTCGCGATTCTAACCATGTATAAGTTCATATCAGCAGATACAGCGTTTTGGGATCATCATATACCTTCATCCTCGCTAAATGGTAGGAGCAGTAGAAGTGGGTCACACGAGTCAACGGAGTTCAGCCAGTGAGTCAAAAAGCTACAAAGTTGCAAAACTACTCAAATACCCGTTTTGTACGGTAAAATCACGTATATAGTACCGTATTTGTCATACAATTACAGAAATGCTTAAAAAATAGAGTTCTAATGGCTGTAATCGGATAAAATTGGGAAGCTTCAACATCGGACTTTACCCGCATACCCGCCCGCGACCCGCAGGGTGCCAGGCCGCGGTACCCGTACCCGCCCGCGGGTAACCGATACCCGCAAATTTCAAACCCTGCCAAGGGGGCGTACAGCGTGCCGCTTGTGGGGGCAGACAAAGAGAAATGTGGACCCGTATCCAGCCGTTACAGTCATCCCGATACACGGGGCAATGACCCTGCTTTGGGGCTGAATATGGGCGTGTGGACGTGCTGACCGCCCCTCGTGGTGATGTATACTTCGGGTGCCAAAGCGCTAATGGTAGATAGATTGTAACGCCAAATCCAGGTGGTGCACTGCCCTTTGCTTCTGTAGAACCTTCAAGTGTTCTCGCAAACAGGACAAAAATCCGGACATTTCTCTCCTTGAGGTCCCTGTGGATCACATCGGCCCAAAAAGCATCATACATGCAAAGTATGTGTAGCACTGCTTGAGTGTTGTGTGTTGAAGGTTTTCTGAGATGTTCGTATCTCTGAATGTCTGTGACGTGTAAATGACGAAGCACCTGTTCCACGTGAATACATATGTATGTACATGTATTGCTAGTTAAGTTAAGTTAACAGTTCCAATTTCATTTTCCAACTTGGTATTTGCATCAAGGATGATCAATTCCATACACTGTAAACACTGTGTACTATTCCGACCGCACGCGCCCGGACGCAGTAGGTATCTATTTAGATATATCATTGCCGAGTGTTGAGTCATTTCTTCGTGTACTAGATTAGCAGTGGTTCTTTGGTGGCTGACAGGAGGGAGCTACATTGACATCTGCTTCGAATTCGGTATTGGGCTTGGGAGTTTCTACCAGCAGTGTAGCAGGATGGTGGGGTCCTTCGGGGAACTTTAGAACTGTTAGACCAGGTTTTGGAACTTGGTTTTCCCTTTGATGATGATGCCGAACTGGACCGACTACACAGATCTTGTACGGGTTTCTTCGCGAGAAGAAGACTCAAGCATGACTCAGTTTCGAGCATGTGCAGACTCTCAGATGAACGAACAAATGTGGTTTTCAGTCTTTAACCGCTTGTTGCATTATGTTTTCCTTCCGATTATTGACGAGCATTCTCGTATGCTATCGCCTCATCAGAATGTAACAGTTTATATTTTAATCACTCGCAGTTATCGATTTCAGTTTCTGATTCGTTTTCCCAATTATTAGGGCCATCACTCTTTTGCATCCGAGTGTAGTAACCGCCAACCGTAAACTTCCTTGATGCATGAAGTGAACTCGCTTCATAGTTCGGATCATATCTGGAGGCAGGTATCACTCTGAAATCAATTGAAACTCTGCTTTGGCCGGTTTGGTTCTTCATGTTGTGGTGGCGGAGCCTGGCAATGCCCACGGCAAAAATGAATGGCATTAGAGTGGAATATCACACTCCCAAATAACTTACTGGTTTCCATAGAACCTAAAAAATTGCCCGTATTTCATTTCAACAGGTTTAAAATCTCCTTTATCTGGTTCGGTTTCGTAACAGCAGGAATTCGTTCCGAAGAAGTCAGTAAAGCCTAACATAAAATTCATCTCCCCACTGGGATGATCGTAGTCAGCATCTCTATGGATACCAATCCGGTTCACAGGGTCGTTGTATCCCGGCCTCCAGCCAATAGCTCTGCAGTCGTTATGAATGACGCGTTATCCTCCGTGTATAAGCCGACAACATGCAATAAAATGGCAACGCACGTGTTGTTTGGCAAGTTTATACGCCATGTCGGGTCTTTTTGCACAACGAAATCTTCCTCGTCAAATATTGGCAGAATGACTTCTCTCACAAACCTATAATAAAGCTGCGGGGTACCAATCATAGAATCGTGACACACGTGCACAACGGCGGTTCAAAATCGCTCGTCGCATCGTACCTGTTTGAGATCCTCGTAGTGAGGCGAATCATAATAAGCTCGATGGAATTTGGTTTTGGTGTCATTGTCAATAGTTAACTGCTCCCACTCCTCGCTATCATCGAAGTAGCGATGCAGTTGGTGCAGCGGAAGGGGAAACTCGTCGAAAATTCTACGAAGGACGCCTTCAAAGTCATAATCCGCCGTTTTATCTGCACACAGACGAGGAGACAATACACGTGAACTCAACTGCGAGATGCTACCGGCTGCTCAGGGTATCTTACAATTGTAGTAGGACTGTGTCTTCGTTAGTTGTTCAAATGACACCCCGAGTTGGTCATCCACGGGAGCATATTGAGCGGAAGTGGCGGAGAGAGAAGTATTCCAATTGCTTCGGGTTCCCTCCTCTATCACTGCAGGGACCTGCTTAAGACTTTCCACTGACTTTTGCGAGCCAGTGGAATCTTGACGGGCATTTCCAGTAGCGTTCATCATGGTCTCTGTCTCTCTATGAAACTCCTCAGTCGAACCAGTATACACAAACACAATTGAAAGGGCAGTCCGCTACAATCCCCAACAAGTTCCAATTTCTACTTGGTCAGGAAAAGGTACGTCAGACTCTGTTGGTGCCGCACTTGCCTTACGTACGTGTATGACGTCAATCCTGCGGATAAACAGGCACCACGTCAGAACACGCAACACACGATATACACAGTTCTTTCAGGCACATTTCTAGCACACCAGTGGCATTCACAACAACTCTTTTATGCCCCCATGCACACATCCACAACTCTCAAACTGTATGCCACGCTTTTTCCCACCTTCGAGTCACACGCGCCTTCGTACCTGTTAGGTCTCAGTTCAATAGCGTTGCCCACTTTATTGGCACGTATACGCTGGATTCTAACAACACACACACGCACAAATGAATGACTTCTCTTAGACAGGAGTATACGGCGACCAACAATCAATACAGTCGGGAATACTAACCTACGGGCGTAGCGTAATACCTACTGTTTTCTTGATGTTCGCAACCCAAGGGAGCACGCGTCTCAACGAGTCAGTCACCTGGATCCCATGGACTTCTCTTCAAACAGCCGCTAAGCTTGGGCTTAAATAAACGTGCACGATATCGGAGGAGTACTACTGTATTCAATTCAAACAAGTAAACGAGTAGTTACGCTGTACCAAGCGGCGGGATTATACACCACCGACTGCGGAGTAAACATCCTGGGGACTCCCGCCCAAAAATGCTTCCGTGGAATTGCAAAGAGCGGGAACGTGTACAATGTTTTAAAAAGATACATCATTGCGTGTAGTGTATTCTACCTTTCTTGGCGCTGAAAGACCAAAGTTAGATTGCTCTTGGGCATCTCGATTTCCTCTTGGAACTCTAGGCTATTGGACTCTGCTTCCTTGATCACATCTTCGACATTTCGGAGACCCTGTGGTATCTCAACCATGCTTTTGCAGCATCACTCGTAGGAGAGTAAACAAGGTGGAATTGCTACCTGACTTACCCATGAGGGGTCCTTATCCTTGAGTCCCTTATCGAAAGATGGGTCGTTCTCCGATCTGAATTCACCATTCTTCTTGAACGGACCTGAAGAGATGCAAGGGTTGCGGATCCATGAACAGAGAAAATCGACCTACGAAAAACATACCGTATATGAAGAGCCAGCCCTTGTTTGCTAAGACTCTACTGGATCCTTGAATGAGTCCCGTGGTGGCTTCCCAAGGGGCAATATGTGTCAAGTTGGCACAGAACACCACATCGAAACTACTAGCGTCGTAGCCCCATGAAGAATTGGAGCTACCAGATCGCAAGTCTAAATTGATAGGATCTAATACGTTTGAATGTTCGGATGCATATGCCTTGATGCTTTCAAATTTCGACACTTCATATTCAGATGTCTGGATCGTCCAGTTTCGCTGTTCGGACGCAAAATACGCAGCATGTTGCCCGTATCCACTGCACGTCACTCAAGACAGATAGTTAGTACTGGGTGGAACAGTAAGTTTCACGATCATCAGCCAGCCAATGCCTCCCGACGAGTATCTCAGAGGACACCGTGTGGTAGCCTACCTGCATACTTCCAAGAACCGCAGCTTCTTGTCTACCGGTAGTATTTCGCGGAGGACTTTCAGTAAGGGTTCTTTGTTCCTCTCCGTTGCGGGGGCTACCTGTACACAAACGCAATATCCCTACTGACTTGTTGGTATTCAGAAATCCTGGTGTATAGCCAGCCATCTGTCGGGGCTGTAGCACCATCGATTTGCTCGTCCAGAACATGACCTTCACATACCTTCTTTAGTGACGACGAGGACGACGACATTCTGCGTTGTTGTGTGTCATGTCGAATCGATCAGAATTATACAATCAATCTGTCTTTCTTGGGCGACTGTAGGCTTATTCATGGACCATGGTCTGCCCCCCCCCCCCTGGTTGTGAAGTTGAACTTCCACTCGACGAAACCTGTCCGGATACGCCTCGAATACTCACTTCCTCCTGCGTCGATTGCTGAATCAGAAAGGGAAGCTGCTTTGTTGAGGAGAATGATTACTACCGAAGCGCCAAAATATGTGGAATAATTAATTTCCCAATAAAGCGTGGTAGGTATGCTACAGCCTGACCTGAAGCCTATCACCCAAGTTGTATTATAATGTGTAACATACATAAGATCTCATGATGCGGGACCGTGTGCTCTTGATAAAATCCATAAGTTTGTCCATATGGTCCAGTAGATACCGAAATATACACGTATGGAAAGTAAGCAGATATCTCCAGGTATTTTGCGGTGTTAAGCCTGGAGCATTGTTTCCCATCTCTTACTTCTAAGCCTATTTTCTCCTCTTCCTTCTTGATTTCGTATGAATTGGATACTGTCAAAGTGGGTCATTACCTTAATGAAATCGAGTCAACTCGATAATCGCCTCGAGACCTTGAACTTGGAGGCTTCAAGCCGAAGTGGTCTATACAAGCTAATGGCCCAGGAATCCAGGATGTTGAGCCGAAATTGTATTGTTCTCTTTTTTTTAGCACTGGTATCGTAGTGTCGCTCGTTTACTCGCGATATTGCTGACTGGGAAGCTCTCTTTTCATTGCTGTGTATTACGTATCTTTGCCCCCTTCGTAGACTATTAGGATGCCCACGGATCTTTCCCAGAAATACGGAGACGACCATCTCCCTGCTGGTCTAAAGGACTACAAGTCCTGGATGACTACCGTCAAGGATACCGGTAGTGGAGAGCACCATGAGAGTGACTTGACTGATCTTCTTCTCGAACAAGACCAGAAACATTTGTTCTCCGGATGGAAAGAGGGCAATCAAGATGTCGACAAGAAACATAAATTCTTTGAAGCCGTAAGTCAAATGTGCTCTTGTCTGTACGAGAATCAGGATACCGGCAAGAATGCTGTTTCTCTCTTTCGGCAGATTGCTGCCCTGGAATCAGGTTATCCCGGAGGACTTAGTGCCTATCTTGACAAAGCAAAAGAGCTATTGCAGGCATCGGCCTCGGGAGGCAACCCATTCAGTGGCTACAAACCAGAGGTAGGCGCTGATCACATGTTTTCGAGAAACTTGTACGTCTCGTCACTGGGTTGTCTTTTCAGGTTCCTGAGGGAGAAAAAATGGATTTCGGGGACGAGAAATTCCTGGAGATGGAACAAGTTGGGATAGAGAGCTTTAAAGGTATGGATAATATTAATTGGAAACCACTGCATCTTCAAAAAGTCAAGTTTGGATGGGTATCTCGTCTCAGATTGTGCCCTGGTTCTTGTTGCTGGAGGCCTTGGAGAACGTCTCGGATACAACGGGATAAAACTGTCTCTACCGGTTGAAATTTCCACGTCCACTTGCTTCCTTGAGCTATATGTCAAGACGATTCTGGCCCTTCAGGGTAGATCCAATGAACTCTGTGGCACGTCACGAAAAGTGCCGCTAGCTATCATGACGAGCGATGACACACACACATTGACTGAACAGCTTCTCAAAGAGAACAACTATTTCGGTGCCAGTCCGGATCAGATCCGGCTCATGAAGCAAGAGAAGGTCGCTGCTCTCATCGACAACGACGCACACATTGCGAGAGACGATAGCGATCCGTACGCTATCGTGACCAAGCCTCATGGGCATGGCGATGTCCACACACTCTTGCACAGCACTGGTATTGCCGAGCAATGGGCATCAGAAGGACGTAAACACATGATCTTCTTTCAGGACACGAACTCGTTGGCTTTCTCTGTGACAAGTGCGGCGCTTGGTGTTTCTGTTAGTCGAGGATTTGAAGTCAACAGTATTGCGGTACCGAGAAAGGCTAAAGAGGCGGTCGGTGCAATTACTAAACTAGTCAAAGATGATGGCTCGACGCTAACGTGCAATGTGGAGTATAATCAACTAGAGCCTCTACTGAAGTATGTCACACTCCTGCACTGTCCCGACGTTCGGTACTTTTAAATTGCCTTTGAGCTCGCAGGTCCTCCGGTTACCCTGAAGGGGATGCCAATGACGAAACGGGGTACAGTCCATACCCGGGTAACATCAACCAACTAATATTCGCGTTGGAGCCCTACGTCAATGTGATTAAGCAAACCAAAGTAAGCGATTAGTTGTATTGGTGAGGTTAAAGCAACCTGTACTAAAGATGTTCGTCTAAACACTGTCGCAGGGTCTTGTACCAGAGTTCGTCAATCCAAAGTATGCTGATGAATCAAAAACCAAGTTCAAGAAACCTACGAGGTTAGAGTGCATGATGCAAGATCATCCCCGAGTACGTCGTATTCCTTTTCTAGCTCATTGTATATACTGACATAACAAACATATGACACAGGTATTGGGACGCGATGCTAAAGTAGGCTTTACTCAATTTCCTGACTGGACCTACACAGCAGTGAAGAATAGCATCGAAGACGCGAAGAAAAAACATGCAGATGGGGTTCCCATGAGAGCAGCATCGGATGGAGAGCGTGATTATTACTCTTATGGTGTCAAGCTCCTTCGGTATCAAGGCGCTAACGTTGAGGACGAAAAACCTCTTCATGTCCATGGGGTGGACGTCGATTTTCCGGCTAGAGTCGTGTTCGAGCCAAAGTTTGCCCCCACCTTGCATGATTTCCAGAAGAAGGTTCCTAACGGAGACAGGATCAATATTACTCAGCGCAGCACGCTAATTGTCAAAGGAGCAGATGTAACCATAGAATCACTGAACCTTGATGGTACTCTAATTATCGAAGCCGCTCCAGGTACGTCCTTCTGCTGGCTCACCACATACTCTCCGTACTCACCATGGAGTCACCCTAAATTGCAGGTGCCAAGGTGACTGTCAGGGATGCTAGGATATGCAATGATGGTTGGGAACTCACCCCGTTGCGGGAGAATGAAAATGTCCCCGAATACCTAGCCATTCGTGGTTTCAAAGTGACAAAACGTGAAGAGAAAGTGTTGCGCTTCGACGAACCTGGCAACCACGTGGTCGATGGTGAGGCGTAAGACCTCGAATGTTATGTCAATCGCGGTTTGCAAGGCTCAGGAACTAATATACGCGCTTACAAAAAGTCGTCCCACATAGATCTGGGTGTAGTTTGTGAACCTGCTATGGTTACACTGTTACTTGGCGACTCACCCAATAACTCTCCCTCTTCTGCTAGTTCAGATTCCTCTAGATTTTTGCCGCAATCGCGTTTGCGCTTATTCCTAACTTCGCGAGGTTGGTTTTCAAATCGTTCTCTCTTCTTTTTTCTTTGATCTTGGATTAAATCACTCGAGGTAACGAAACTCGGTTCACCTTCGGCGCTATCTTCACTGTCATTCTCTGTACGTTTAGAGTCTTCAGCATCGTTTGATTCCTCGACAAACTCATCCCATTCGCTTGTCTTTGCTGCTGTTTCAGTTCCACTTGTTAGAGCTTGGAGCAGCTGGTCATCTGAGAGAGGTTCATTCCAATCAGTGCCTACATGCTGCTGGTTGCCTTCTTCCTCGGGAGTCGAATTTGAATTCCCGGCGCAGTCACGTGCAGAGGAGAAATTGGCTAATTGCTCCTTTTCCCCGCGCCGTGCATTCAAATTTTGGACAATTGGACGGACTGCGCTATGATCAAATGAGTTGCTTATATGAGTGAGATGGGCATCATTTCCCAATCACTTACTTTCTTTCCCCATATCCGCGCTGGCATACACCCGCGTAATCGATTGTTTTTTGTTGCTGCGTCCACGAACAGCCGCATAGATTTTCAATTTCCTAGACGATACATCATCAAAAACGTACCATAATTTGCACGTCCATTGTGGGGCTCGAATGCCCTTCTTGGGAGCATTCCGTTTATTTTGTTTGGGTTCCTGGACAGCTTGGAACGTGTTGCACGCACCACATTGGAGTGCGACATAGGCCGGCATTTTCCTTCATATTCCGTGCTAGCTAATAATAATAGTAAAATCCCACTAGCGGATGGGTATGACCAAGTACACGAGGAATAGGGTTCAATACAGTTGAGGATTCAAAATAAAAGGCTGTGAAGCTGCTTGTGAAGGTGACATTCACGAATCGCGATTGACGATTCGTGAATCACAAATGATTTCTTCCACATAAAGGATCGACCACATGTCTCCCATGGAATCAAGGAAAACCAGATGTTGCCTACTTTCTACCCTTCGTTCCACCATCTACGTACTCTTGGAGGCGGATGGTTGTTCAGTTACGTTGCTTCGGCCATCGCGAGTTCACCCCCACAAAACCGAGCTTAGCCATTGCCCAAAAGAACCCACAGGGTGAGAGAAGGACTTCCACATGTTAAGAGGAAAAGCGACAAAGGGGGTAACTTCTCCAATAGTTGTACAGCTGAGGCAATGAATCAATACTTTTGTGAAGCTGTGGCGGTGACCGAGTTGACTCATGTACGCGCCAAAACCGGGAGCGTGTTTATAAGGCTTATATATCGCGGTATTGAGGTGCATCACTCGCGAAATTAATACGATGATAACATCATGGAGTTCACCCTATCAGCAGACGAACGCTGTATTTGCTCGTGTCAACTATGAAGCCTTGTACTGGGGATCTCAGCATGGACTCTTTGTCACAGAGATCACTCCCACCACAACAGTGCCCGATACGGTGGCGCAACCCCATCACAAGACAAGCGAATCGGCCCAAAATCGGCAGCATGAAGTGAAAGGAGAATTACGCACTCAATGGGCTCAAAAGATCTGGTAGGCACTGTGTTGCACGTCTAGTTACTGGTAAGCCGCACCAATGGACTCGTTCTCTCGCAGGATCAAAGACGCTCTCGGAGGACCCATAGTGGTACAAAATATACATTTAGGTGGTGAGGGGATTCGTTCGCATCTTGCTTCCGCGCTTTATTCCGAATATTTAATCCCAGTGGAAAGAGAAAAGGAACAAAAGGAACTGCTTCGACTAGGTAGTCTTCCGGAATTTCCCAACGAACCTGCTCAACTAGATAAGTCTTTCAGGGTGTCCCCTTATTCTCACCACTGCCATTTTATACCCCGGCGGATTTGTTCAAAACTACTGGTATCTGCGAAGAAGGATTATGAGCTCACTCTACAGCCTTTGCAATGGATTCTTGAAAATCAGAGGCTGAAGGAACTCCGATACGCGTTCCGTAAAATTCGCAAGTTCAAACCGATAAAGTTACAAGCAAGACCCGATGCGGAACGAAAGCTATACAGAAGAGCCTTTATTGCTTGGCGTGATAGTCACTTCCATTTTTTACGTCTACGGATATTTACAGCTTCTTTCGTATCGGCCACACGGAGGTCAATGATGAAGGGGCCCTTCTATTGGCTTTTACAACGCGTGAAAGAAGAGCAGGCGGTGGTTGATGCTGCCGCTCGTCAACTTAGTTATTCCTCCAAACTCCGTGTCTGGAAAAAATGGCGTTCTTTGTTCCGTTACAGGACCGGTTTACGACTACTGAATCGCCTGCGTCAGAACTACTTGCATAGACGGATGCGCGATTGCTTCAGCTTGTGGAAAGTGCACGCTCAGCTTTACATGGACATATTAAGAAGGGCTGCATTTCTACTGCGGGTTGCCTACAGCTTTTGGAGAATGAAAGTTTACACTCAATGGAGCCGTCGGGAAAAGCAAAGGATCCTAGATCACGCTATCCGCGTTCGAACTGTCCGACGTTGGCGCTCTCTTTACCAATATCGAGTGACGCGGAGGAGATGTCTCAGGGCACTCTTACGGTACTTCGAAAGAGAAGTGCTAAGGTCAGCCTTCAGACTCTGGCGGAGTATGCCAACAGAGAAGGTGGAGGTCCGATCGGAGCCTCAACTGTTGCCCTCACCAGAGCCCAGTCCAGCGAAGTTGCAACCCTCGGATCATCAGCTATGCAACTGTCTACGAAACTATTCGAGAGGAAAATACAGAGGTGGAGTACGGTGGTGCACAATTCACGATCATTTAGTGCGACGTTTGGCAGAAGCTCACGAAATTCTTGACAGTTCATTGAGCGTGGAGAAAGTTGATGCAGAAGAGAAGGGGTACCATTCAGAAACGTTGGGCGTAACTGGAGTTCTTGAATTTTCTATGTATTCTGCTGAGTCGAGAGCAACAAAGAGAAGTAGTGACGAACGGAAAGAGTGGGAAAGCGAAGGCATACATGAGGACATGCGCTTATTCAGTCGACCATTATCACAAAGATCGCCCCCACAGCAGGTATCATGGTGGGTGGACGCCGACGCATCCGTCTTCGAACACACCAGCTTAGAGAAAACTCGCCGCAGCATCGAGCTGGAGGGCGCCACTGACTCAAAACACGCATAGGAGCTCATTCCTACGGGTTGTTACTTCCCTCGGTGTTATCCCCCGTGTTGTCCTCATCTTCAAAGCCATGCTCTATAAGGAAGTTAGCGGCCATTTCTTCGTTCTTGTCGCACGCGAGATAGGCTTCAATAGCACGTTGACGAGGAAATCCCATAGCAATCAAACGCTCCACCGCATCAGCTTCTTCAGGTGTCAATCTCACCACGTTAGGAGCATCACCTCCTTCTTCGCCACCTTCGCCACCACCGCCTAATCCCTGAGGCATGTTGCCACTTGCCATCATTTGTCCCAGCTGCACCACCACACAAAAAACCAACAATAAAGACTCTGGAGGAGATCCTGATGAGAACGCTCTCTATACTCACCATCTGTAGCTGTTCCACAGGTAGCCCTATCTGTTGAGCCAACTGCTGCCTCTGTTCTTGAGTCATACTTTGTATCATTTGTCCTACTTGTTGGGTGTTCATGCCACCTGCACCGACAATAAATCCACAATCTTTGAGGCAGCACCCTCATAGACTTTGCTGCGCAAAATACTTACCACTCATACCGGGAATCCTACCTGCGGGACCACCGGAACCAACTCTCTCCGCCTGTTGGCCGCCTTGTTGCTGGCCCTCAGAGCCCTCCCCTTCCGGGACGGGCTCGTTCATAAACGTCAAAAATTCTTGTTGGTGGCTTTGTATCCAATTCAGCAGCTGAGGATGACTTCTGCCAATCATCTGGAGCACTTGCGGCAGAGCATTCGGATTCTGTTGCACCATCCGTCGGAGTTCATTGATCCGCGGCATATTGCGGAGTTGCTGGAAAACATCCTCACCACCACCTTCAGAACCACTCTGCGTAGACGGTTGTGGCTGTGGAGCTTGACCCATTCCTTCGGGAATTCCTTCAAGAAGATATTGGACAGCACGGTCGGGGTTATTAAATGCGGCCCGGAGCGCCGCTCGAACCTGTACGTTACTCATCAGGTGTTCTCAAACTATGAACAGCTCTTCAAACTCTCGATGGGGAGTGCATCCCTTACCTGATCCTCGGGATAACCCATTTGCATTAAGTTGTTCACTACCTCTTGGTTCTGCTCTTGACTTGTACCGGTACTGGGGGTTTGGGAGGTAGTATCTTCAGTGGCAGCGGTGCTCGCTGCACTTGTGATCCCTTGGGCACCACCGGTAACGGTAGGTGTGGAGGTCGCTTCGCTCCCAGTACCTTGGGCGGCGGTAGAGGTTGATGGAGCACTCCCCCGGGACGACGCACTGGAAGCCGCTACATCACTGCCCTCCGTCGCGGGCGCACCGGCAGGGGCTGCTTGACGACGGGTCTTCTGCGGAAGAGCGACTAAGAATGTTTCTCCTGTGACACCGGAAGCCTCTAAAGTTTGTTCATCCTTCAAAACTCTCCCTTTATGTATCAATCGCAAGCCTCCTTCGAAGCCTGACGCTGTCTGCTGAATCCTCTCTTTAGCGTCACCCACCTGTGGTGAAATAGTCAATTTCATTCCAGGATCAACGTTGGATACCAACGAATTACACTTGATGCAAGCGTAGACCGAGAATTAGTCTGACACAAAATGTAAATGCATCTCACATACCGTCATTGAAGGCTCCAGATCCACACTGAACTGATCTCCACCGTATTTTTTGACTGAAATTTTCATCTTTTTGTCTCCCTAATAAGCAATGTTGACAAAATGTTAGTACACTCTGCAAAGGTGCATGAAAGGTCAAATGGAATCGAAATGAGCAATACACACACCAAGGACAAAACCAGTCCAAGTGTCGCTCAAGAAGTCATACTCCCCGTCATGCCGGCCTTCTCAAGAGACCATCATTGAGCAAATACCCCTTTCTCTAGCATAATCTACTGAGATAAGGGCTTGGAATGGCCCATTTTCCATACAAAATTCCCATTTGCCTTTCGGAATCCGCCAGGAAAAAAAGTACACGCCTTAGCACTAACCTACTCGCACCCTTTGTTTCGATCAACGACTCAAACTTGTGTTCCGTATAGTCATGCAACTCCTTCGATAGATACGCAAAATACGCCAAACTAATACGAAAAGAATTCTGTGCTCTGCAAGAAATTCGTTTTTTTGCTCTGGGACTTGAGGACAGGTTGAAGTTTTACGGAAGGAACAAACAAATGTTGGACCCTGCAACTGGTCAACAAGTTTGGAAGTTGCACTGTGTGCAGCCGAGCAAGCAACAAGTTGCTTCGAGCCTAGGGATGGCGGTGGTGATTATCCCATCTGGAAGTAGTGCGCGCGCAGAATGACGTTTTCACTAATCCGCGGGAAAGGAATAAGGACAGTGTAGTGTAGTGGATAGGCAGTGGATAGGAAGTGGAATGAAGGTCGGTCAATCGGTGTAATTTGGTTTAGAGCCAATTAGCAGTGCCCGTCGTCTTCTAACAGCCCCACGAGAACTGGAACGTCCCGACACTTCGGACAGAAGAGACGGCCAGTTTGAGAACGACTCCTTGCATTTCTCACAAGACTGATGTCCAGCTTTCTTATGGAGAGCATTGACAAGGAAGAGTCCTGTAGGGCAATAGCAGATGGACCAGTGTCTCCGGTTCGAGGAGAATCAAGTTTTGACACCAAGGGCGAAGTTGAACGGCTATTCAGTCACCTCGGAGCAATTCACATGCCGTGCCAAAATACTATGGTAGATGGTTAAGAAGAACATGTAATCTTCGCCCTGAGCAACTCAGTCAACAAAAGAAAGATCAAGAAGAAGAGGAACATCGGCCTGGCGATCGATCGGACGACAGTGAGTCCCAAATTTTGAAGGCTTTGCAAGACAAGACAGACGAAGTTGCCACGTATTTCCGGAGAAGGCTTCACTTTTTACTTCGCCGTCACGCATTAATCAGAATAGAGTTTGCATTTTATTTGCACTCATATTATGAACCATGTGTATTTTGCCTAAACAGAATTGCGCAATATTGTCTCTGTGCAAAGTGTGATTCTAACAAAAACCCTGGAGATCACATTGGCATGATTATCAATCAAGTTGTCGAAGACTATAGAAAGGTCCCCGTGTACGTCTTCCCGGTGATCTCGTCGCGTGTGACATACGAAATTGGGAGATTTAGATCGATAGTTGGTTAATGCCCTTGGAAAGAGCAAGCGTAAGAACCAAGCTTGCCTCATTCGAATGGGCGGTGGGACAGGACTCCCAACAAAAACTTCCATCTTATATTATGTTGTATATCCCGTGGAAGCATTGCCACTATTCCAAATATCGAGGATCAAGTTTTCTATACGTAGGGTCCAAAAACACGGCGTACCATGGGAGATTAAATCCAGCAAACTGTCTTAAGACAGTTGGGGATTAGCATTTGCTGCCCGAGCTTGAAGAAGTACGAGTGGTACTAGAGCTATCGCTTTCCGTGCTGGAGTCATCGCGTCCCTCTTCCAGTTTCAAATATTTCTGTAACTTCTTTCTGTTCTTTCGCAATCGGCACATATCAGAGTCGAACAAATAAATCATGACGCTTCCATCCCTCGCAAGAACCCACGAAGTGCGTAGAACCGAAGACTCGTCCCTCCTCTCTAGAATCCGCTTCGCGGAGGGTAGAGTGTGGAGATAAGCTTTACATTCGCGAAACCAAACATTCCTTAGCCAGTTGTCAGAAAAGAATCTTTTATCGTCACGTTCCGGAAAATAAGGGTGGGCGCCATCCTGCCTATACCGGACGTCGACGAGGAGGATAAAATTCCTTCTCTTGTGGCCAGCTGCGTTTGCCTGGTCAATTGCAAACGCAGCTAGTCCGTCAAAGCCGCAATTCTCGTTGATTTCTTCAAGCGTTCCTTTAATAGGACGATCATCAGGGTTACTTGCTCTAAGTTGTCCCAGAATCAATTTTTTCGCATGTTGGCCCTTGGCGCTGGGAGATTGGGGGATGGTCTCTAACCCCTCTCCCATACTTATTTCACCAACCAACGTACTTCTTAACTGGTTTCGATACTCTTTTATCGTAAGGTTTCGAAACTCTTCTACTATCGTAGGCTTTCTTCGCCTGGAACCCATTCTGTCGACCGAACAGCAGTGTACACCACTGTACCACCGTTGTCTGTGTGCAGTTGTGATTGCCCTTTTCTTTTCTTTCCCTTTGAGACTGTAAGGAAGAGGATGCTGTCAGACGCGGTGAATCCAAGTAAACTTGGTTACTGAGTGAAAGAGGGTGCCATAGTAAGGAAAAACCACAATTTGAAGGGTGTCTCCCGACCTGTGACCTCTGTGTGGTGTGTGTGTGTGTGTGTGTGTGTGTGCCCGACTTGTTGCCACTCGCATTTGGTCAGTAACCTAGGTCTTTCATCCCTAGGCAATTTTGAGGCTTTGGAGCAACGGAATACCGGAAAGCAAGTAGCAATGCGTCGCCGGATCTGCGACAAGGCGAAGGAGCTGGCGAACGCCTGGGAGAGTGCAAACGATGCAAATGCCCAAAGTGCGTTGGTTGACATCAAAGAAATTGTGACAATTGGAATCCAAATCGGCCCAAATCTTTGGGAGAATGGCACTGCGATCAGGACATTAGGATGAGACTACACTGTGTAGGTCCAGTTGATCAATCGACGTGGTTGATCGAGGCGGGGRAAGCTCGTAATCCACACGAAGCGTGTGTGGAATTTTCGGAAAATCGAACTATACCTTTTTAAGCGGACTATGTTTCCAACACGCTGTATCGAGTTACTTGTACTTGTGTACTTTTCGGGAATCGTTTCGTGTCATTTTGGTACGCGCATCGACTAATACTATCTTTTTCTCTTCCTTATAGTTCCCATCATACGAGCCATTAAATCCCCCGCGACCTTTTTACAATACAGAGATGTGCTAATGCTCATGGAACTCCGGCGGGGGTGTTGACCGCATCCGCTTAACGACGAGCAGTATGCGCCCGTGTTAAGCAGCGACCGGCCCACTGTTCCTGCAGCCTTGCTGACATGCACCGTGAGGGAACGCAACACCGGGTTTGCTCAGGATGGCGCCATGTCTGCGACAACGATGTCAGGATTACCGACAAGGCTCAGCCTGGGAAGAGAAGGCCCGGTGCCTGCCACAGCGACTCCAGGACAGGTTGCAGCAGCGCAGTTAGGATTAAGTGTTGGTTCAGACGAAGCAGTTGTGGCCATTGACATGCCGCCACCTGACGTGGGAGGTGGCGCCCCAGGAGCTCCGTCCACCTCAGTTTCGTCAACATAGCCCAGATTGTAGTACATCTCCTGCTCGAGGGCAAAGAAGATGCGGCTACCCAGGTCCTTTTTAAGCCACGAAACCGGTTCCCACGTCCGTGCTGCCTCTGGGTAGCCCTTCCCGTGGACAAGGATCCGTTTGTCGTGGAGCCTGAAGTCGATATACCTCTCGACATCATCTACCGTGTGTGTAGCCCTAGGCGGCCAGTCTAGGCAAGAGAAACCATTTCCCATTGGGTTGTTTGACGTGGTCTTAGCCAAGCGGTCGGCAGTCAAGTTTGAAGCCAGACGTATGAACCTAATCTCGCGCTCCTCACTATCGGGAGGTTCCTAAGGTGGAGCCATTCAGTCCGTGCCCTCTCGAAGAGTGGGATGAGCTTGTCCTTGCGGCACTGGGTTTCACCACTCATATGATCCACCATCATTTGTGAGTCACTCCATGCGGGGCGTCAACCGGTGCTGGTGGCGCATTCCCAAGTCAAGCGCATCGAAGACTAGTTTCATTCCCAGTAGCAGGCCTTCGTATTCGTTTTCGTTGTTAGTCTTGTATGGCCCTATGTACTGGCTTGAGAGGTCTAACTGGAATTTAGTACCAACTGACCCTGTAGCATACCGGGTATAGCCCCAGCTCCCGCGTGCCCTGGGAAGCGCCATCGATCTGGCAGAGTAGGCCCCCGAAGACATTGCGTTTAGTTTATGGCTGGCGGAAGGTCTGCTGTGCACATTAATCCCAGCTCCGAGGTTACATGTTCCTTCACTGAGGATTGTGATTCCGAGGGCGGCTGCGGTTGGAAAGGCCGGAGCAGCTCGCGAACTAGTGTCTTAACTCTTTAGAGGTTGCTAAGACAGCATCCAGGAATGCGAATGCCGAAGCTTGGTCAAAAGACGCAGCAACCAGTCTCCATATACCTCTACCTATCACATGTAGGTACCCTTTTACCCAATTATACTCATCGCGAACACCAGTCGTAGAACTAGTCCAGTGCACTCCCTGACACGTTGAATATCTAAACACCCTTTCTTCCTCTCCGCTTGTGCTGACTCTCATACCCGAGTACACAACACAAGCTCTGAGCCCGACAAAGCCCGGACGAGAATCATCCTCGTACTCAATATCCAATATACCATATTGCCCCCGTCCAGGATATGCACCGTGGCTATACGGACCTGTGCAGACAAAGCAAAGACCAATGTATTGAGAAGAAAGACAGAAACTCATGATTTCCCTGTTCCTGACTAACCTCCTTTCACATTTCCAGGGCTATCCAAGGCAGCAGCGTGAAATACGGGAAACCCAATATCGCTCTCTTTACCATTTTCTGCGGCTAGCATGTGCGCATCACCAGATATGACGATGAGTTTCTGTCGGATTCTGTGCTTATGGATATACTCCAGGATTTCATGCTTCTCGTGGGAGAATAATCCCCAGCCTCGACCGGACAAGTACGGAACAGTGTTCACCCAGACAATCAAATCAATATCTGTGGATTTGTAGGCCGCTAGTAATTCTTCTTTGAACCATTGAAGTTGTATCGGCCCTAGCATAGTTTTACATTCTTCATCAGGGAAAGAATCCGGAATCCTCTGAGACCGCAAGTCTGTAACAAGGAAGCGAACACGCGAAATACTGAAGGAATGATAGATTGCATTTCCATGATGAATTTTTTCTGCGGCCTTGCGAAACTCATCCTTGAATTGCTCTGGACATTTATTTGCCAGGGAATCCCAGCTAGTAGCCTCCTGTTTCTTCGACCACTTGCCCTTCGCATCGGACTCTATGGTATAGTAGGGTGCAACGTGTTTGTACGTAATTGATGCGGCCTTTGCTGCGTCGTTAGTTCCGTCACTGTCATCGGTACCATAGTCATGGTCATCCCACATGTAGACCACGGGAACTCGAGTGAATAGATCTCGCTGTGTTGGAGAGGTTAATGATCTCCAGTACTTCCGCATATACTTGATTGGAAAATTGCTTCGAATTCCCCTGATAAGCAAGAAAGCACTAACTGTGAGGGCAAGTGAAAGCAATCGAATAACCAGTCGAGCTCAGCTTACCCATAAAACAGATCTCCCATATGAATGAACAACAGGGGATCATGGTCAGCAATGCGGCTGAATACAGGATGTCTCGAGCCAGTGATAGCACAACTGGAGAACGCAATTCTAAACTTGCTGCACTCTTTCGCCTTCGGAGAGGTCCTAAACCTTCCTGTCTCTGTAGTCCTCCACTCCGAATTTTCGGCTCCGCCCGTGTACTCGTACTGTATTCAGTAGGAGAATTATTACTGCTGAAAGAGTCCAGGAGTACCATGACCCACGTACCAGTGTCTCCGGAGACAGCCTCGATACTTGAAACCTCGCCGTTCCAAAGTCTGGGTCTACCTCCACCGTTCTACTATACACAACATTCCCCGCGCCTTCCTGTGTAACGCTAATATAAGCTGTTTTGGGAGCCTTCTTAAGGACCCTATCTGGGTTTTCCTCAAATGCATTTCGTATCCCTCCTTCTAAAATTTCCCCATGGAGCGGGTCGAAGTCTGTAAATCCAATAACAATTGTGACAGAGGTAGAAGTAAGTCCCCCCATCCAAGAAAACGTGTTTCTCGGCGCTGTTTGAGGTTGACGTTGCTGGTTGTGCATAGTTTTCCCACTTATTCCTGAGATCTGATAGTTACTTGAAAGGAGACTATTCCCGTCATGAAGGCTCTCATTGGAAGTACCGCCTAAGGATAACCATCTTGCAAAAAAAATAGCTTGGGCCAGCACAGCACATACAGCAACGATGCATACGACTTTTCGGAGCGTCATCGCCTCGGACTTGCACTCTTCAAATTATCATTGCTCCATCGGATGCAATAATATATCACACAACGCTAAACTGTATTTACTAAATACCATATTGGTATGGGTATATCACGTTCGCCGATGACTACACGTCACAAATGACAGCTGCAGCATGTGCCCGTAAGTAACCCCTTCCTGAGGCGCAGAAAACACACGTTGTGTAGGGGTGAAGAAACATGAAAAGAATAAGGATACGATCTATCCACGGAAAGCTCTGAAAACCTCAATCGTGAAGTTCGAAGTTCACAGTGGTATAGCCTTCGCTCGAATCGCTCCTTCCTCACCAAATTCCTTCACTCCTTTTCGCATAAGTGATACAGTACCAAAAAAGAAATATTGTGTGTGTGTATCTCTGTCGAAGCTCATACTACCACAGACTCTGTGACAGGGAGCGTCGTGTCCGCTGCGCAGACCAACTTCAACTTCACCAGCATCCGGGCTTTCAGCCCGGATCCGCAAGTTCCACGGCGGAATCCACGCATGATACATTGTACTCACCATATGTGGCTTCGTTGACATCCATTGAACTTGGAACGACCATCCGTGGACAGCATTCGAAGAATACTCGTCACTTTACTGAAAATGCCGCCTCCAACAGACCCTCCGAAAGAAAATGAAGACAACAAGCAGACCAAAAAGGAAGATCAGCAAGGGCACCATGATAAGCACACCAAAGAACGCTCTGCACTAGACGACAGTGATATAGAATTATTAAAGTCATATGTACGTGTTTTATGGACCGCATTTCTTATATCGGTGGTGGAGATATTGAGGAATTCTGAAGGCGTGAAGGACCTTTTTTGCTCCTCCTTGCTTTCCCCTGTGATAGATACCCCTCGTGCAATTAAGTCATTGAGGCATTTCTTCCATGGTATTAACTGGAGTAACTTATCCGCTTGAATTTCAACTGCAGGGACATGGTCCGTACACATCTGCTATCAGGTCACTGGAGAAAGACATCGAGAATGAGAGTTCTCGGGTTAAGAAACTAATCGGTAAGGTCATGGTGAATTGGTAATTCCACGTGCGCGCTTATGCTCATTCMCCCGCCGTTTTCACTTGCATTGTGACAGGTATCGAAGAGTCGGATACTGGACTGTCTGCACCCAGTCAATGGGATTTGGTAGCGGACAAACAAATGATGCAGGAAGAGCAGCCATTGCTCGTGGCTCGCTGCACTCAAATCATTGATGCCAGTGAAGAAGAGCCCAAATACATGATTAACTTGAAGCAAATTGCGAAATATGTTGTAGGGTTGGGAGAAAAGGTAGCGCCAACCGATATTGAGGAAGGAATGCGCGTTGGTGTAGACAGAGCAAAACACCAAATTCAGATCCCTCTCCCGCCGAGGATTGACCCCTCCGTAACGATGATGACCGTAGAGGAGAAGCCTGATGTAACATACGATGATGTAGGAGGAGCAAAGGTAAGTGGTGTGAAGGTTAGGTGATACCCCTGGCTACTGGACATATCATATTGGATGGCGATTTTGGTCTTGTCAGGAGTCGATCGATAAATTGCGAGAAGTTGTGGAGCTGCCATTATTACATCCTGATCGATTCGTTAAGTTGGGTATTGATCCGCCGAAAGGCGTATTGCTATATGGGCCACCGGGAACCGGTAAAACACTGTCTGCCAGGGCAGTGGCCAACAGAACGGACGCCTGCTTTATCCGAGTAATTGGGAGTGAACTAGTACAGAAATATGTAGGAGAAGGAGCGCGTATGGTTCGTGAATTGTTCCAGATGGCACGCAGCAAAAAGGTGAGTCTCCATTCTTTGCTCCCTCTATTGTCGGACATAACTGGTCTCTGGTGGTGCGATGTACAGGCTGCGATCATTTTCTTCGATGAAATCGACGCTATCGGTGGATCTCGATTCGAAGGCGATGCAGGTGGAGATAATGAGGTCCAACGAACAATGTTAGAAATTGTCAATCAGTTAGACGGTTTTGATTCACGCGGTAACATCAAGGTATTAATGGCGACGAATCGTCCCGATACCCTTGACCCCGCCCTGATGCGACCAGGACGATTAGATAGAAAAATCGAATTTGCACTACCGGATTTACCAGGGCGTACACACATCATGAAAATTCATGGCAAATCTATGAGCGTGGATAAAGATATTCGCTACGAATTACTAGCTCGATTGTGCCCAAGCTCGACAGGGGCGGAACTTCGCAGTGTGTGTACCGAGGCCGGTATGTTTGCAATCCGAAGTCGTCGAAAGAGCGTGAGTGAGAAGGATTTCTTGGACGCAATCGAAAAGGTTATCAAAGCCTACAAGAAGTTCAGCGCAACTCCGAAATACATGGTCTACAATTAGGCAATCATTCAAAAAACACCTCCCCAAGACGTCAATTATACAAAGAGTTGCGGCAAATTGTACAGGTAGTTCGGCTCAAATTGTTTCATTTCTTAGGCTTTCCGCTATGTATTCGAGATCTTCAGTCATAGTATCCAAACTGTCTTTAATTGTGTAAGTCCACCCTCGTAATCCATCAAAACAAGTCTGCAACAAGAGAAATCGCATTGGTCTAACAACGTGGGAGCAGCTGGATCGTCACTAGCAACGTACCTCACAGGAGCGCCGGAATTCGGTCACACTACCGATTTGTGATTTTGATTCATCCTTCACTTGTTTGAGCACATTATCTAGTGCTTTCATCCTCTCCTTGAGTTGCTGCTGGTTCTCCCCTACAGCCAATAAAGATTTCATGACCCCCGTTCGAAAATCTTGATGCAAGTTTTCCGCAGTCGTTTGTATTTCCTTATAGCACAATCCTGGAACGATGGGACAGCATGCTTTACACCAAGTAACACTAAAAATAGAAAAGGGGATACAAACGTACGCTTATCTTCCTTGCGTTGTTTGGCTTCCTGTCGGCTCTTCTCCCGAAGTTGCTTCAGCGATTGAGCCAATTCACTGTCTTGCGTCTGGATAATAGTCGACGGAGAGGATAGAGGGACAGGTGGGCTCCTCTTTGCGCCTCCTCCTCCTGCGCTTCCTGCACTATCGCGTCGTGTAGTGGCCCTATCTCCTCCTCCTCCTCCTCCGGAGGGAGATGCCGTCGTGGTGGTGGGCTTTTTCGGCATTATCACATGGATTAGTTTGTATTGTCAGTAATACTATATTTTTTATTCATTTATTAATTAATAAATTAACATATATCCCTCCTTGTTCAGAAATGAGTGATCAACAACAACCACAAGATACCCCCATGGCGTACTCCCAGCAGTATGAGAGTACCTGGATTAACACGACACAAGGACCTCCACCCACATCAACACAAGCATCTTCGGAAGCAGCCACAGCAGCAGGAGGAGGAGGAGAAGAAGGAGGAGGGCAGTCATCAAGGACGACGACAGATATGGGCCCATCCTCCTCCTCCTCGACGCCACAAAGTCTCTCACACACGACCAAAAGCAGCGTGAGTCCCGGACAGTACTATGTGATCAGTCCCAAAACAGCCGTCTCCCCTGCTCAAAGGATGGCATTGGGAGCAGCATCAAGGGAAGCCGGCGGTCTGTCTCAAAGCGGCCTGAGACAGACCATCGACCCCACCACGGCTACGGGTGCGTCTGGGGTGCAAACTACCTCTGCTATGCAGTCTGGAGGAGCCGGAGCTGGACGTGGCCAGCAACAAAATATTGTACCACAACCATTGACGTTTTCCTCAGAGACAGTATCTGCCAGAGGGCCTTCCGTCACGAGTAGTAATGTTGCAGGAACCTACCCAAGGAATAGCCTCCCATCCCAAGGTATAAATGCTGCCAGACCTCCCTATTCATTTAATGCCGAAAGCCCAGGACAAACAACAGGGTTGACTCAATCGTCAGCAACCAGCGATCCACGCTTGGGTACGATACAGACGACACAACCTGCAACACGCTTGGGTACCATACAAAAGACGCCGCCTGCAACTTTTCCCTACTCGCAGCAACGGACAGAAGTCGCTTCAAGAAGCGCGACGTATTCAAGTGTTAGTTCCGAACGGTTCAGCGTAGGGAACAGCCCTCATAGTGCTGCACAACTGCGGAAGGCGCAGAATGTCAATTTTGCCCAAGAATCCAACTATGGACCGAATTATCCGCGGCCGCGTCAGCTACAGTCCTATCAACCCCAGAAAGTGTCTGCAGGAAACGCTATAGGCCAACCGCAACAATACTCGCAACGCAGCAATCCCTATGTTACGCCTGCAAAACGGCAAGCAACGTACCAACCGCCCCAGCAGAAGTGGTCGCAAGTTCAAAAGAGTAAGTAAATGCTTCATCGAATATGAGGATATTGACCTCCCATTGACATGTTACCCTCCAGGGTCTACTGCAACGGCGGAGGGAAGCGCAATGACTGCTTCGGAGCAGTATGAAGACTACCCATGGTACAGGGATGATCCATCTCTGACTGATGATACGGTGTTGAGTATTGTGGAAGTGGTATCAGATTATTTTGATGAACTGGCTGTGACTGCCCCTCTTACGTCGTGGAGGATCCCATGGGGAAAGCTAGTGAAGACACTCAATGACAAACGGGGAATCCGAGTGACTGAAGTGTAAGAGTGGCGTTGTTAAGGTTGTAAGTCCGTTCTTGGTTTTCCTTACCTTATCTATGTATCGACTGCAGTCAATGCCAACGAGTATGGCGTTATCTTGCTTACGGCAGTGATATAGGCAAACGCGAGACGCTGGACAAGGACTCCGACAACGAAGGTGAGGAGCCAACGGAACTCAGCTCGAAGGTTTCTGACCCTTCGATTTTGCAGTACTCTCTGCAAGACGTACTTAGAGAAGTCTCTCCAGCATACGAATCAATCAGCTCAGCAGCTATCAACCAGGTGCAGAGCCATGCCAATCAGTCCAACTCACATACAACAAACTCTTCCAGTGATACTATTTCCCTGGCGGATATGAGCGCTATTGTAACTGACATTGCCGGCGTGTGTCCAAATCCGCCTCCGACACCAGGTGATTTCCTACCAGAAAATGTAAGACGTGAAGTTCTCAACCGGCTCGATCCATCGATCCGTAACTTTCCTTTGAAGTGTCGGGAAGTATTCGACGAGGAAGTTTCAAAGCAGCCCGTCGAAGTGCAAGAGAGATGCATCCAAAAGGCTGCCGACGAAGGGGCTAGCAGTAACTACCAGTTCCGTGTGTGGGAATCCAGGTCGCAAGAATTATGCAGTCTTGTAGCGACAGCAATACAGTCTGAGATAGCCGAACAAGGAATCCATGATCAGCGCTGAGCCAAGTCTCGCTGTTGTCCAGCTATCGGCTCCTGTCGATTGCCTAAACTACAGTCAAGGTAGAACAGCGTTGTAAGATCGCGCGGTAAACAAAACGAATTTCATTTTTGCTGAGTTAGGTTCAAACCCTCACTATTGTGAGCTCATGCTAGTTTTGCTTGCTGCAAGAATCTCATAATCGTGGATGCGCAGACATCAGGGCAGTCCTCGTGAAGATGGTGACCAGCCCCTGGTATTCCTTTAACCATGAAACGCCCTTGCATTTGACCCATGATGATGTCCCGATCAAAATGCTCCATTGACCGTTGCTGCCCTGTAAAACACCTCCCACTCACTGTTGATATATATCAGCCGTGTCGACATAGACTAGGACGTACCTGAAAAAATCAAACACCTAGGAATGTCCAAATTTGAGAACAATTCTGAAAATTGACGGAACCAGCCTGCAGAGACCAACACGAATCTCATTAATCACCATGTCTACTTTATCGTCTTCGTTTCTCCGTGGAATGCGACACTGTACGACGGTTCGCTACTACTCTCTTACCTTCCCAATGCTCTTCGGATTTGAGAAGATCCGTCCTCCAACTTACACCGGAAGCATCAGTGGTTGCTCGGAACAAACTAGGAACTGATGCGTACGCAGACGATGGAAGTTGAAGAATGCCTTTCTGAATGTGCCAATCAATGGCTTCTGTTATATCTCGGAAGTGGGAAGGGCGTAGGTGCAAGTTTTTCTTCGTTTGTGGAAGGGAGGCAATTGCTGCAGTTTCCACGACGTCTAGGACAACAAGCGCGCTTACTGGCACGGAGAGCGATCGGAAACCACCGACATCCTCGGCAGGATGACTTCCTTTCCGATCAATTTGCTGTTGAGCAGCGATGGAGTTTGCAATGCATCCTCCTAATGAATGTCCTACCAGGATGACGCCATCATGAAGATCATGAATCCCTCTGCTGTGTATTGCTTCCAATACCCGCACGAAGACGGATGTAAACGGCGCCAAGAATCCTTGGGGGAATCAAGCGGCTTCGTTTTCGCGATGGTAGAAGACAACGCAAGAATCCGACGATACAACTTCCAAAAACGCCATGTCATTGGAATCTTATTCATGCTGATAGTGCAGGAAAATTCAATGATTGTTGGACCTTGCGCACGAGACTATCTGTCACATGTGTACTAACCAAGCACAAGCCAGTTGAACAGTATGCGAAGAAAACACCTCACAACAGATAGCGCGAGCACAATAACACTTCGTGTATTGCTTCGATTGCGGCACACCGACAGATGGGCAAAACTTCTAGAGAACATATCTTAAAATCGTGTTGAATTCCTCTGAGCCAGCACCAAATCATACCGTATTCCCACTCGTTAGGACGCCGTGAAAGAAGCTTTCGTCGTTCTTGCTCGACAGGTCGGTATACCATTTGTTCCAGTAAGGGAAACCCTTCTTTTTTCCCGGATGTTTGAGTTGCCTATATCCAGATACAACTGGAACAGCATCCTTTGCTAAGACTCAATCAAACCATACGTGTGTGACAGCATATCTCCCGTACCGATGCAATTATATAAGCAGTTGCAGCAAATAGAACACCTGATACGTTCCCTTGACACATACAAGTAGTTCACCGTATCATGATGAAACCTCGACGTGCATCGACCTGGACATCCTGGCTTTCCAAACGATGAGGCTTTCCAAAAGTGGCGTCTTGCCCAAAACAATTGTCTGACACTAGCCTCACAAATATAACTCCCGCAGCGCACCACATAAAGACATATGGAACAACGGCAGAGTTGTTGCGTATTCTTGCCATCTTTACTTAGTTTGAAACACAAACTCATGCACCGAATTCGCTTGAACCTCGGGTTTGTAGAGTGACGGGGGACTTACGGTGATGGCAGCATCATTTGTTAACCCGAAGCTCGCAGAATTGAGGTATGTATAGAGCACCATAAGCCGGATTCTCCAGTTCTTTCCAAAAACGGTCATTATCAAAGGTGTTGATAACGTATGTGGCCACAATTCTGCGAGAATTCGAGAACTCGGAATGCAGCTTTGCCGCATAGAAGAAATAATTATTATTTCTTGACGACCAAGGCAGGTGCAACTTTGTGGAGGAATCAAGGCTCCATGGACCGACTAACAACGAGCTATTGTACAGGCGAATTTCCGAGCTGATAAGGCTGAGAACCTCAGCCATGTACCATACGTTAGCTGCATTCTCTTTCATGATCACGGTTTCACTTGTTGGAGGGAACCCTTCAATCTGCCTTAAGCCCAACGATCTAGAAGTGCTCCAGCCATCAACCGTCCAATATTGCGCCATTTCCCACTGCAGGTTGAGAATGCTGGAATTCTGGATTCTAACCAAGACTGTGATAGCTTCCTCCTCATCGGTCACTGATGTTCCCGAAAAGCGCTGACCGAATACATACACCCACTTATCTCCAAGATCTGAGACCACTGCACTACTCCATGTCTCCAGATGTTCCTCAACGTCTGACACGTAGTGAAGATTGTAATCCCATTCGTTCGGGGAAGCTTCTGGATTGTCGACCAATATCCAGACGGTTCCGTGTACCTTGATTGGGGCATCATGGACGAAAGAATACGTTCCAACGACGAATAACTTTTCACCAACTCTCACGCCCGCCATTGGCCAAATGTATACGTAGGGATTCTCGGGTGTGAAAATAGCTTCGGGGGTAGAGTCATTATCACGAACTCGGATAAATTTCTGGATACTTTGCCATGTCTGTTTGTCCGAATCATAATGCATGACACCGACTGAATTGTGAAGAAATCCTCCCGGGTGACGGACTGGAAACTGACTTTGGCCGATTACGGTATCTCCGAATAACCAAATATACCGTGTCGCATTCCATTTGATTGACGTTCCAACATCTCCTCCCAACCACGTCCGACCCGCTGATGGATTAGTATCTGAGTGGGAAGGGTTTATCAACGTTTGTAGACATTCCAAAGAGGGATCCCGGTCGCAAGTTGAAGCTGCGTTGGAGCTCCCCCATAAAGTCGAGGCAATCAATATTATACAGTTGATCTTTATGAGCATCACCGCTTGCAGAGATTCGATCTATGATTGCAGAACGTGCCTGCAAACCTGCCTGCAAACCAAATAGCGCACTTTGGGATGCTCTGTGCAACAACACAATACCCCACACGGTTTGTGAAGTTGGGGTTTTGTTTGTGAAGTTGCTCCTCTACACAGAACTTCTAAAGTCAAAATCCGAATAATGACATCATGCGTCTCAATGGTAGGTACCTTCCGCTACGAGAAATTTATGATCAATATCGTGGAGAAACCGAACCAAAATCCAGAATTCGGTTCATTTGGTACCATGGTATCTTGTCATGGACATCCGCGAAATCCTCCCATGCCTCCGGAAGCTGGAGCCCAGCATGACCGAAGAAGTGTCATTTAATGGGTGGTGGCACAGTGAATCGTGTGAAGTTCTGTATCTCCGTGACTGAAGCCGCTGTAGTGAAAGAAAAATTGTACGCTTCACCGTGAGACTTCGTTGAACTTCTTTGACTTCTACCCGATGACTTCGACTTTAGTGACTTCTTCAGACGTAAAGTTGTCTGAAGACTTTAAAGCTTCGAAGGGATTTATTCTACGACAACACGGTACTCATACACATACAAGTACTTAAGGAAGTCGTGTGCGAGTAGATTAAGACACAGTATCGATATTGTAAACTCTGTGTCGTGAACAATGGGCTTGGATCTTAAGTGCAACGAAGAAGGTCAACACCTTTCATCTGGTGGCCTCCAGATACTGCGCAAATACTTGATTCAGCTAACAATTAAGTATCTTAAGAATTTGAATATCTTCCATCGCGTAGCAGCCGCGGCACCTTCCGATTATTTCGAAGACCGTCTAAAAGAGAATAGAGAAATGAGTAAGGAAGACTTCTTCAAGATTGTCGACGACACGACACGCAGTGATGATCAAAAATGGGAAGACCTAAAGGCTTTCGGAGCGAACGATAAGAGTGGTACTAAGCGTGATGCTAAAAGGGCGAGGAGTGACATGGATGAAGAAGATCCGGACAGCGTATTCCGATACCTACGAAACGAGTATCAATATGAGCAACAGGACATCCACGCCCTTATCAAGCACTTGGAAAGCTGGTTAGAGGAGCCACCCTTCCCGATGGGCCTATTCAGCGTCGCCCGGCTCAACCATTTCAATATCGCATACGAGAATCGAAAACTTTACTTCACTCCAGAAGAAGTCGAAAGTATCAATAGCGGCTTTATGGCTCCGAATCCGCCTGTTCAAGAACGTCCCACTTACCAGGACTTGGAAAAGTACCACAAAAAACTCGAACATCAGCGATCCATGGAGAGAATCATGAATAAGTTTGGCCTCATTGGACTGAAGCGCTTTATTCATCAGTCCGTCAGCTACGGTGTGGAATTTTGGAGCTCAACCGACGCGTACGCTATACGTACGTTTATCAATTTGGTATTTCCATACATTGAGAATGAGGAGTACCTCTGGGAAGGACAATTTTTCCTTCAGCCACTTCTCGAGGAATCAGTTTCTACCGGTAAGCACATCTATTTTACATGATTGTGTATCTAGTCAGGTCCTGCCAAGATGCACATATTGACGCATCGCATTCGGGGTCTACTGGAAATAAACACTACGATCCGACGATGATTACCGGTACAGTAGGCACTCTTTAACATGTCCGAAGCTGCAAAATCCTCATATGAATACCACGCTTAATTTTATCCACTGACACTACAGCTACCCCGGTACTCTTCAGACGTAATCTATCAAACCCCTCTTGTAGCTTGTGACGTAGTGTTTATTACGAAGCCTGGAGAGTTTAGTACAACCGTGCTGTGTAAACGTTCTTCCTACTCATACCGAAAAAGATTTACGTTATACGTCAAGTTTCAGACTCCTTTAGTTGTCTGAAGGCTTTAAGGAAGCGATTTATAGAGTGCAGCGTGCTCGTGCTCATTTGTTCTACCCGCAAATACAGTATTTCATTCAGGTGAGCAATGAGCTTGTATTTTGTGGGCAACGAAGAAAGTGAACAGCTCTCATCTGGCCTCCAGGTACCGCGCAAAGACTTGATTGAGCTTACAATTAAGTATCTTAAGAATTTGAATCGCACCGTTTCCTCTTCATCCATGCCACCCTTCGCCATTGTGGCATCTCCATCAGTGCCTCTCTCATCGTTGGCTCCGAAAGTCTTTAGATCTTCCCATTGTTGATCATCGCTGCGTGTCGTGTCGTCGACAATCTCGTTTATTTGTTCTCTTCTAGACGGCTTTCAAAATAGTCGGGTCTTCTGGAGGAATGGCTCTTGCCGACATGTTTTCGCTGGATAGTAGGAAGCATGTTGTCATCGACAATAGAGCAGTTCTCGAAATACAAATCCTTACAACAGAATCACCTTGCACTCATGCGGAAGGAAAATTCCAACTTCGACCTTATGTACCTGGGTGTTAGGAACAAGGTTGGTCGCATTGAATTGAAGACCTTCTTTAGTCAATGGCGTATCTGGAAATTTTGGAGTGCTTCCGTAGCTTTTTTTTGCGTCGCATTATATCCATACGGGAACATTTGAGGGTGGAAGAGTTACGTCGGAACCGGGTTTGAAGAATCTATTTCTATTGGGAGACATATGTTTTACCGATTTACCGGCAATATCACCCTATGGTAGCCTACTAGCCTCACAAGTGCTTTGAGAATTTCTCCGGACAAAATACGAGTCATTGACTCTTGGCAAACCATACTGGTAAATTGTCTACGTAACTGCGTAACTGTGCACTTTTTAGGCGGAATGTAGTCTACTTGACGTCCACTCTAACGTCACTGCCGTTCACGTCGGAAGCTTCTTGATCTTCTTGTTCCTCCTGCTGCTGGCTCCTTTCCATAGCCTTGACAAAGTCTTGGCGTTCGATCCGCAAGATCGACACGTTTTTGGATTCGACGGTGACTGAGAAGTCCGTTTCATAGTTGTCTTCCATCAACGCACCTTGGCCAACGCAATCGAAAGGCTTCTTTATACTCTCTACATCATCCTTGCCTGAAGTGACTTTAATACTGCCTTCAAGAACAACAATTGCACCTGTTAATTTCTCGCCTTTCGACACGATGAC
>LVLI01001150.1:0-31404 GCA_001687465.1 Halocafeteria seosinensis
CGCCACGGGTCGCCCACGACAACTGGCCTGAAGTCTTAAGAACTGTGTCATAGCTGCTGTAAACAATTATCATTTGCGATAATTCCCATTTGCAAAGTCATATATCAGTACAGATGAATACACTGTTTATTGGATGTGTATAAGTACCAATGTAGCCATCTGGAAGAGCCATATAAAATTTGGGGTAGACCTGAATTACCCCTAGGGGTAGTATTTTTTGAAATTTGGGGTAGATCTGATCTACCCCTAGGGGTAGGTTTGAGTTACCCCTAGGGGTAGATTTCAAAGTACCCCTAGGGGTAACCTTCCCCTAGGGGTAGTTTGGAGTTACCCCTAGGGGTAGTTTGAAGTTACCCCTAGGGGTAGTTTGAAGTTACCCCTAGGGGTAGATGACTGGTACTCCCTTCTATCGAACCACAATTGTCGTAATTTATCTTATTGTCGACGAGTGGGGCTCTTTGCAGATGTACGAGCATTATTAACTTTGGGCCAATTGTTACGTGCATGTGCCATCCCAACCTAATAGAAGATACTGCATGCGTTTCAAACATGACATCAGCGGCAACAGCACACGGAGATCTTCGACGGACTCCTCTAGTCCACTCCAGAATATCCGGATGGCACTCTAAATTCCAGACTCTGGTTCCAAGTGTATACCACAACCAGGCGGTACATATATATATATACATATATATATTTGAAATTGATCTCTTTCAACTCTGGTAAAGACTATCCGTATTCTGAGAAGAATACCAACACAAATCCGAATAAGCTGTGTCGCGCGATCGAAATCCAACTTCGCGGGGTTCCGTTGGAAGTCGTCCTCTACTAGGGTATACGGGTCTTTTGGGCCACTCGACTCCGGAGAAGGTCTCTCAGAAGTATAGAAACCCGATCACAACAGCGTTTGTTAAATGACAATATTGAATATGCTGGTTGATCTTGGCAACTGCGTAACAGACAGTTGTCAATGGACTGGGAACTTGGATCCAAATAAAGCAGGTGGTATGCTCCTACAACTTGTACGGTTGGGTAAATAATGATCCTTTTGACACACTTCCGGCAGCTATCTGAGTTTATACACTTGCTGATATGCTCAATGTGCAGCGAAAGCCCGAGATTGATCATTCCTCGAGGGCAACGGGATATCAGCGCCAGAGCATGAGGCTCCAGCAACCATTTACTTTATGTCCATTACTCAGAGTTACAACAAGTGCTATAACGTGCTGAGAGATCCTTTGTTCGTCATTTATTTTTGAGAAACGGAATACTCGTGCTAGCAGTCTGCAGAAGGGCAGCAACGAAGATTCGTACTCCCACGAGAGCTGATTTCAGAGGCCATCCACGCCTACACGTTTTGATGGAATTTTCCCAAGCCCATGCCCACTAGATCAACTGCAATTCGATAGTTTCCAATGGATGCAGCAGGCGTGCACAGCACGCATTGGCTCCGCGGCAGTAGCTCGGATGGATTCCGTATGGGAAACCAGTTACCCCCGCTAGAGAAGAGAGTATTTCTGCCAAAGCTCAACCAACTGGCTGGCGACAATCACACGCAGAAGCAAGAGGATTACAGCTATCAGCATTTTAGTGCAACCATGATTCCTTGCCTACTGACATATGCTCGCACATTTGAACTTTTTGGAAGGGTCCGACCTCCGCACACGAAATGGGAGCGACCTCTGCCGCAAACAACTTTAACCCGAGTGACCACAATAGTGCTCCTCTCGATATACTTCGTCTTTGCTGCGTCAATAGATTTACGTAAAAGCATTATCTACGGAACCGAGCAATGCTTTCACTACACGCCCGGAGCACGTTTATTTGAAATGAATTGTAGTTCCTTGGTGTGGAATGCTCAAGGATATACCAACAGCGAGTATATTTCCCTTAGCCCTCACGAGATATTTGATGGCGGAGGGGAAAATGGAAGCTATATTGACCTGATTGGTATTACGATGTTTAGCGGAATATTCACGATAGAGGGTGTTGAGTCCTTTGGTGAAGCACCCCTGATTCGGAATGTTCATCTTAAGAATGGGGAAACTGCCTTGAAATCCGGGTTCCTTGTGCAGCAGGAACAAAGCTTCTTTGTGATAGATTCTTGCAGCTCTTCTGGAACCATTAGTGACCATCACGGGGGAGGTATATGTGGTTGGAGAAGTGGCCAAAATTATGGTCAGGTCAAGATTTCCAACTCCTTTTTCACTGGAAGGATCCGGGGTAGTGCTGCGGGTGGGATAGCTGGTTCTTGGGTAGGATATAACCACGGCGTCGTTAACATTACGGGGTGTTTTTCGACAGGAACTATTGAAAGAGCGCATGCTGGTGGGATCTGTGGAAGTTCCGCTGGTATCGAGAATGGTCAAGTTTATATTTCGCAATCATACTCAACCGGGGATATTCTACCAGATGCTCATTGGGCTGGTGGCATTGTTGGTGATGATGCGGGGTACGCGAATGGATCAGTACACATCAAGGAATGCTACTGTACAGGAATAATTTCTGCAATAGAATCTGGTGGAATCAGTGGCGAAGAAGCAGGAAAACATGCGGGTAAGGTCCACATCTCCGACTGCTATACACGAGGCAATATAACAGGGCAGCAAGCGGGAGGAATCACTGGAGCAAGAGCTTCTGGTCAGGCGGGGACAGCCACGGGAGAAGTGTATATTTCGAACGTCTACGCATCTGGAATGGTAACAGGCATCGATGCTGGAGGTATCGTGGGGCAAATCCGCGGTGACTCAACAGGCATAGTCCAAGTTAAGTATTCACTATTCAACAACTACACTGGTACATCCTCGTTAGTGGGGGTCGACGGAGGCAACAAGCTTTCCCAAACTTCGCACGGAAATTCTGGGGACTTGGCAGAAATCCGTGGAAAGCTATACCACTTCGAAGGAATAAAACGATGGTCAGACAACATATGGGTGGTGGATGACAGTGACAACGGCGAACTGCCCATCTTGCGATTCCAGCTCCCGGATCCCATACCTCTGCCAACTTCTACAACCACAACCGTTACGACACCAACGTGTACTCCATTCCCCTCCACAGCCCAAACTCCGAGTTCCACCGCTACCCCAACCTCCTTGTATAGCCCGACGGAAACAAGCACTTCGAGCCCTTCGTCTACCACCAGCAGCTCCGCTAGTTTCACTGCATCAGCTTTGGGCTCCGAAACTGTGACCTCGTCGAATACTATCGAGCCAACTCATCGTACTACTCCCACATCTGTAGGGTCAAGTTATCCGCTGGCTCGCATCCAAAGGGTTGCTCTATCAGCGCAAAGGGCAAAATCAGTTACTCAGAGTAGAATGTAGTCAATCTACAGTGTAGATGCTACACCTGCTCCGTGATATCCCCTTGCATTGTCCGCTACTTATCAGGCGTACTGAGAAGCTGTGTGTCGTGTGGCGATGCGATGCGACAACATGGCAACTACCGGGAGGAAACAAGACCGTTGGTTTGGTGTCAATCGTACACAATGTCCAAATGGACTACAGCTTGCCATGCTCGTTGAGATCTGCCATATCAGACTTACGGGTTGAGCTCTTCATCACTTCTCGCAGTGCCATTGTAGCGTAACAGCCACTGGGAAGTGACAGCCTCAGTTTGCATGCCCAAGTGGCGGTGCAAGCCACCGAGTCAAAGTCTTCGTTTCTTAAAACGCTGCTGCGGTACTCTTCCTCTGATTGTTGAGAAGTAGCTAGTTCTTCTGTGGCTTGTAGATACTGGTTGCCCTTGCTACCACCTAAAAACGCATTGCGTTTCGCTAAAACGTCGAGATCACTATCAAATAGCGGCACTTTGGGGTTTTGGTAGGGAACCATTTCCCAGCTCACATCCGTAGGCTTTATAAATACATGACGATACTGACCTGATAGTCGACCCATATTCAAGGACTTAATCGGCGCATTAGCACCCCACAATAGATTACCATCCGGAGAAGACGACACAATACAGCCCAAGGTGTCAGCCTTCAGCACTTCATCCACAACGGTTCCATCTATTTCATTCTCCGGAAAGCGTATTGATTCTCCTGGAATTGGAAGGACAATGTCTTCCAGGGAATACCTATTGTTTTCAATGTCATCTTGGGTGACGAGATCAGGTGTAGGAATCTTCGAGTCTGTGTTGTCGTCGTAGTCTATGCCTTCGAGAGCGGTTGGCTTGTCTGCGAGTATAAGATCACCAATCACAACTTCCTCGCCGTAGCGTTGTACACGCCGGGAGGCCAACTTATTCCACAAGTAGCTCTGATAAGAGTGTAAATAGAAGAGTCTCGTCGCCCTTGTTATGGACTTGATGGCTTCAATCGGGTTTTCCAATCCGTACGCACTCAATCCTTCCAGGAGAGTATGCTCGGTGGGTGAAAAATGTGGTAACATTTTGTAGAGTGCTTTAGCACTTTTCTTTTCCAAAAATTTCTTTCGAGCACGCTGATGATCCTCATCCTCAAGACCTTGCTGCAGTAAATGCAGGGCACTTACAGATAGCTCTGGGTGTTTATCATCTAGAGACTCTGCGTTCTCGTGTTCCCAAGGATCGAAACGAAGTATCAAGACGATAGCTTCCTTAAACCGCCCGGCTAACAGTGCCCTTCCGATGTAATGGGTAGGGATTTCCTGGCTCCCAAATCTCTGAAGACCAAAGTAATTGACAAATCTGAAACTATGGCCCCTCCATTCGGCTAAGACGGCTGGCCCTTGATCAACTTCGTCCACCGAACTAGGCTTCCATTGAACATTCCGGAGGGCAATCTCAAATCGATTCCCACGAAGCTCTCCTAACTTCAACGGTCTGGAGGCTGGTTCACAGTCACCAATCCGAATATTGGCTATAGCATGATTAACGCCGGCGATCTTTTGCGGATCGATGTTGTATACGGATATCCTTTGCGTTGTCACAGCACGTTTATCTTTGGTGCCAGCGTATCCGAATGAACTTGGCCGTACTCGCAACAAGTTGCTAATTCGCGATATCGCACTCATTGTATCGATATTGACTTTGTACAGTGTAAAGTAGTGATAGTCAGCAAGATCGCCTGCTGTTGCCGTCATTGCTGCTTGATTCCCATTTCTACGCTGCATGTTGTCCTGTTCTGCGACTTCAGGAGTAGAACAAGGCTGCCTAGTCTCCTGACGACGAAAGCCCAGATCGACTTCCAGATGTTTCTTATTCCGCCTCTTGGACAACAATACTCTGATTCCACCTGTTTGGGACTGTCTCTGGTTCTTTTGCGAGCCTTTGTCGTTTACTGTCACACTCTCCAAGTAAGGGAAACAAACGCGGATAGTCTGATGAACTGTCGTTCTATCCTGCTTACTTTGCGTTCTCATAGGGATGACTGTATCATAGGTACTCTCCTTTTTCTCCTCTTGGTCGCTCTCATCGGTAGGTGACGATGCCGTTCTGCCTTTCTTCCAGGCTGCAACCACTGCTCCACTTCCAATGGAAATGACATCGTTACGGATGCGGTTCACCAACGCCAGTATCTCGCGAACGCCGGGCGTTCCAATGATCGGGTAGAGTATGTTGGACGCCCTGAATTTATTGTTCCCTGTGAGATAATCTCCTTGGGTCAAGAGCTCCGTGGAAGGCTTCCAGCCTTGCTCCAACAGCCAATTTCCTCGCTTTTTTATCTCCTTGTCTTGCTCGGCTGGCGGAGGCTGCTGAGGCTCCTTCTCCTCCTCCTCCTGCTGTTGTTGTTGCTGGCGCAGTTCCTTCTTTTGCTTCTTATACTGTGGGAGCACCGACTTCAACATCACTATATCTCCTTGAAGATCGATTTCGTGAACCAAAAAGTCGCTGTATCTCTGCTTGAGGATTCCTCCGAGGCCCGGACTTTTGGTCAAGACACTGCATAGAATGGCCATTATATCCATGATGAAAAAATGATAAATGCACGACAACAACCACCACCAACAGCATACCATTCAATGCCTACTTGCGCCTCTGTCGCGGATGATGCAGGAATGGGGGCATGAGAGCCATCATTGTTATTATTATCATGCTTGGAGCGCTTGGTATCATGATTGACAGCTTCAGCTGCTGCCGTAGGGGGCAAAACACGCTTGTGGGAGGCCATGAGAGCGTATTTACGGGAGGAATTGTCGACCCAATAACAGGCAATACTGACATTGATTGATATGCATTCATTCACCACAATACAAAATGACCAGATACAACTATCTACCACTGGTACTGTAGTCCTCCCCAGTATATCATACCAACAATACAACCACTGTACAACGCAGGGAGGAGTGGAATTTGTAACTACGGTAATTTATCGAGGCCCTAGCTCCAGCTCATCGCTACAAATGCTCGCTGAAATATAGCTTGCTGTAAGATAGGTAATTGTATCCCCAATACTGGAAACGGTGTTGGGTATGTTCCATCCACTCCGAACGCTTTTCGCAACATCCGTTTGTGTTGTTGGGTTCGCGTTCGATTGCTACAAGAAGGACGTGGACGTGTTTGAACTGATGAAATATGTACATCGATTTGATGTCTCTATGCGGAAGAGTAGAAAAGAATGCATGCAGATGGAGTAAAAGATCATAGGATCAGGGTCGTTGGTACTACTGTACGTTTTCGTTGTGTTTACTCTCGTCCTTCTTGGTGTAGCACAAGTTGGTACTGAGAACTGTGAGAAAACGACCAAGGGTCTTCTGAACCTTTGCTTTGTGGTGGTTGTCAACCTTCTCAGCCTCTTTTTCCTCTGGATTTCGTTGACACAGCTTTACAGTAATGTACAGTATCTTCCGTAGTCATTAAATTCATTGGGGCATGGATGACCCCAAGTTCCATCACCGCTGCTGCTGCAACTTGCAGGCCCCAGTCTGACACCGTGTCAGACAGGGGGTCGCCAGTGTTATGGAACAATACGTCTACCGGTATATAAACAGAATAGGTAACCCTCCATAGGCTGCATTAAAATGAGCACTGGTACAACTACTGTAGTCCTCCCGTATAGTATACTATACAATATTGTACCACGCAGAAGGAGTGGAACTTAACTTACAGAGGCCGTACAGTAGTTCGTGGTTTTCTTCCAGTTTCACGGGCTGCACGTCCAAATGTTTTCTGAAATACAACTTTCTGTATAATAGGTAGTCCGCACAGGCCTAGAGGAAGGGGGCAAGTCACCCAAGTGTCAATGTCCGAACACAGGCCCGTATTGGAACCTTCACGAAACGACCTTTCAGTTTGGTTCCCGGTTTGACATATCGCTTTAATAACATTCTCGCGGTTAGTTTATTGAGACGAGCTTAAATGCGTCGACAAACGGAGTTAAGGCGCTTCCTAACTCTTTGGCGTAGTATGGCTTAGTTTGAGGTCCATAATGGTTCCATGGGTTGTAGCTGCTCCTTTTGAAGGGAGTTTTGTGGTGTAGTCAAAGCACTCGCAGTGACGCGATTCGCTTTTCACTAAGTGCAAGGGGGTTGACTGAGAAACGACGGCTAGTCCAGACAACTCTATTTCCACGTCAGTTCACGGATTGCGTTTCGTCACGCTTTCGTGTCTCCTAATGGGAACTCTTTCCGCTTCCCCATACCCGTAACTCACAATACCGGTACCAATGCAATGACTTAACTGGTGTCTTCAATATGAAATGGATATACCTTAACGTCAACAGTGCGTAACTCTATATGAAGAAAGAATCTCCCGCGCGTTGCATGAAAGCTCCACTTGAGCAAACCTCCAAGTAGAGAGTTAAAGTTCCCGCTTGTACCGAACAATCTTTTATTCGACCTAAATCCCAGGGCTTTTCAAGGAGTGTTTATCGAGCGTATGCACGTCGTATACAATGGTTTTGCTCGAGATTGGGTTGATAAGAAGAGGATATATGGTTGCCAGTGGCTTTAGATGGGTTATATGCACCTGAAAGCGTCATTAAAGCGCTAGAAAAAAATGGGTCGAAAATCCAACCAGAGGGACAAATCCCAGTCCTCCAGCTCTTTTCCCTCCTCTAACCAGCGCAATGCCGCAGATAGGAGCACGATGGACGAGTTTGGAGGTGTGCCGTCCTATTCTGGAGGCTACAGGAACCCGAATTCCACAGCGCCGGCGCTTTTCGATGAAAGCGCAGCCATGTCGCAAGCCACCAACGTGTATATTTCCTCCATGATTATACGCATAGTATTCTCTTGGTTGGTGGTATACGGGAGTGTTTTGACCCCGGATGAAATTTTTCAAGGCCCGGAAGTTGCGCATCGATTGGCCTTTGGATACGGCTTCCTGACCTGGGATTGGCTGCCGGGAACCCAAATCCGATCCGCCATTTACCCGGCGTTATTCGCCATTCCCTACAAATTGTTCGAATTATTGCGGATCGACTCCCCTCGGATGATCACACTGCTCCCGCTCTTGATCCAATCGGCGATCGCGGCGGTGGGCGATTGCTACACGTACCGGCTGGCGTTCCGCCTGTACGGGTACACAACGGCGCAGTGGGCGATTGCGCTGCATCTAACGACGTTTTGGGTACTCTTGTATTCAACCAGGACTTTGACCACTTCCGTCGAGGCAGTGCTCTTCGTCGTCGCTTTGTACTACTGGCCACTACCACTCACAGCGTCCAAAAACAAGGAGATTGTCCAGCAGTATCCCCCCATAGCAGATCTCCAGTACATGCCAGAGACAACTATGCAACGGATGGTAGCAGCAATCGTTATTGGAGTATTCTCGTGTATCATCCGACCAACGTCAGCTATCCCGTGGACTTTCCTAGGACTCCATCTGATGTATACACAATCTACTTGGAAGTACAGAGGGGTTCTTCTCGTGATAGTGGTACCAGCCGCTTTGTATGTGCTTTTACTACAGGTTGGAATCGATCGGCTATTCCTGGGGGACTGGGTATTAACCACTGGCAAGGTAGCAATCCTAAGAGTCGGCGTTGATGTTTTTACTTGGCTTCGAACGGCTGTGTGGTACATGTCAGTAGGGTTGCTTGCTTTGTGTGGGACTTGGTATCCACTTGCCATATTTGGCGTATACAAGAGTAAACCTCAGCATCGTTTGTTGCTTTGGATGATGCTTTTTGTGTGCACAATCATTGCATGGAGAAAGAATGCGGAAATTAGGGCGATTTCGCTGCTAGCATCTCCATGCATCGTATACGCGGCCTATGGAGCACACTGTCTCATGGACCCTGAAGAAGACGACGAGGCGGTGGCAAGACCGAAGAGGCAGGATTCAGGAGGAGCCAATGCCACTTCACCAGAGGATGCGAATGGCAATTCGCGTGTGCGAAAACTCCCAAGACCTTGGCTTCGAACCATTGTTGGAGCATTCTTGGCTATCAATTTCCTCGCGGCCGCTAGCTTCTTGTTCTTCAATCAACGAGGAGGTACCGGTGCCATGGATGGTGTCAGGAGAGATGTTGATTTGTTCCGCCGCTATCCCGGCATTGTTGACAGCCGATCCGAATCGGTTATGCTTCGTCAGAGTTCTCTGTTGAGCAACTGCACTAAAACGGGTGGGTTTAAGGGAGACAACATGGAGCAAATACCGATGCGGGTTCACATTTGGGCGAAATGTCATCAAGCGCCTATGTATAGTCATATTCATTTCCCTATAGAGATTATTCAGTTAGACTGCAGTCCCAAGTAAGTGTTGTTCTATCCCTTCCTTCAATGAAGTCGTACAGCATTGCTGTATCCCAATTGCTTTGCAGATTAGAAGGGCATGACAAGACGTTAGAAGAAGAGTTTGTCGAATCGCCGGATTCATTCCTGAGGGAAAAATGGTATGGTGAAAACCCTGGAAAGCCATTACCACCTCAACCGTTATGTAGTGCAACGATTCCAAAACATGGCCAATATATGGGTCCAATGGCGGAACTGGTACAAAACGGAACTAGGCCTGCGGTTACTTCTAAGGGTCTTCCGAAACATTTACCAACTCACGTGATTGTACCTGATGCTTTAGAATCTCAGGTCCAAGATTTCCTACACGAGCATCACTACATCAAGGTAAGAACGCTGTCAATGAGGATTCAGTACTCACGATGCGACCTTAGCCATCTTGTAACTGTGCACACAGGGAGAAACATTCAGCCATACACATTTTACGACAGATCCGGACTCTGGAATTGACGTTCGATCGTATTCGTTATATAGGAGCTCATTGTGGAGCAAGTGGTTCAATATGGCCTCATCATGAACCAAAAAGGAATCTTGGCGACTAGGATATGCAATGGGTGAGTAGACCACACTAAGCTCATCATTCGCATCAGCAACAGTGCTTGGAGGTTTGGTTTGCGTAGACGTGCAACATTGTCCGTGTTTCCACTTCACGGTATACTACCAGCTTGGTTCTGGTTATTTCTCCGTAGCAAAGCAGACATGAAACCATACAAGTTCCTATCACGTAACTCCTTTGGGCAGTAATATACACCTCCAGCCACTACCAGAGAAAGCAGCCAAATAATTTGACCAACTTGCGGGCCGCTAGGACTCGAAGTGCAGGAGGAATCCGCACAAGTGATAATCTTGCCCATATCTTCATGCACCATGTGTTGCTCTTCTGATTGCGTCGGAAAGGCTACGTGTCTACTACAGGCTACAGGCTACGCTACTCCGTGTGAGGAGTTCGCCGGAACCGGTCCAACATCTTCACGTTGTGGCGCATCAACGTGACTGACAGGTTGGCCGTCATCAGCTTATGGAACTTCCGCATCTCCCTTGTTCCCCAGCGGGAAGCCCGTGCTTTCCTGGCAATTCTCTTGAGGGACTTGATTGCGTCTTCCCCGAAGCCGCCCGCCGCCTCTTTCGCGAACTAGATAATTTCCGTGTAGAGGCCCGTATTTTGTCCGCTTCATCTTCTCCGCTTCTGCCGCGATGGTGAGGGGTCTTCCCGCTGTGTGCGCCGCTGTCCTGGCTAGTCTGTCCCCGTGACCCGTGAGTGGGTTTGGCACTGTCCTGTCACATCGACGTACAGTGTGCTCGTGTGTATTGGTGGTATTGTGTGCCCGTTGGGCCCTTTACAATTGAAGTTAAGTACACACACTCTGCATGACTACAGTGTGTGTTGTACAATGTTGATGACCGAAACATAACAGCGACGAAGTGCGTGTAAACAAGGTATTCTTCAGAAGCACCGGCAAACTAGGCATAGGAACAAGAGCAAGATACAGAAAAGCGTGGGCGATTCTAAAGCTGGTACAATAACCATGGTACCACCCACAAAGCGTAGATCATCGTTGACCACGACGCTGATATTAATTGGGGCTGGCTCCATTGCTTCCGGTCCTCGCTTGACAACTGCTTCTGATCCTACTCAAGAGCAACTGGACTTTCCCAAACCTGTCTCTCATTCGGGCATACTTGTGTATGGATTCCCTACACTTCTTCGGAGAATGGCCTACAAGTAGTAAGTGAGCCAGAATGTAGGCTGGTCTGCTCTGCTCATCTTCATTTCATCCGGTTCGCAGCAAACGGCAACCCAACCGTATCCAACTTTCTCCAGTGCTAATTAACTCGTTGTGGCGAGGAAACGAGGCCCACAGCTTGGACACTTGTGCATGCTGCATACACGTACTTGGAGGAAATACATGTAGCCACCAAAATGCAAACAGGATTTGAAAAGCACAATCCCAAATTTGAGCTAGAAAGAAAGTGGAGATGAATTTGAGGAATATTCCGCCCGGTTCTCTTTTTATCCGACGACATGCAATGGATGAACATCAGCAAAAAGGCCATCAACAATGTCCTTGAAAGTTTGATCCAAAACGGGCGCGAATCAATGATTAATGTCATGGTTTCAGCTCAGAGATATGCCGACTTAAACCCAAGCACCAGAGCCAATCATTGTTACTATTGTTTGAGACCCACCGGATATAAAACGTGTTTGGGAGGAACAAAATACCGGCGTGGATCGAAAAATCCTTGAAAAGCTGTCCAACAGCATACGTTTGAAAAATATGACTATTTAGCGGTAGATCGCACACGTAACAAAACAGAACGGCTTCGAGACAGTTACCGAGAGGCTATTAAATTAATGGTGGAAAAGAATCTGTGGTTCTCAAACCCAATTGTCAATCGAATAAATCGACGGACGAATAAAGCAAACCCAAAAAGCGAAAGGCTAAGATTAAGTTAATCCATCCGGCGACATCCCAAAAAGCGAGGCAAGAATCTTGCCGCAAGATGGTGGCTAACTTTCAGACCGGTGGCAAGAAATTTTCTGCACCTGTGTGGTAGGTTTTGGCAAAGACGATACCGGTGGCAAAGGTAAATCGGCGATCCATCCATAGGTTATCGCTGGCATGATTTTTGATGGCGACGGTATATTAAAGAAACGTCTGGCCTATAGAGTATATGTCCACCGACACATCCATGTATGACTGTCGGTCGGCATGGAGATTCCTGAGCCTCGGCCTGTCGATGGTGGCGTAGGCTGCTGGGGAGCGAGTGAATATTAATGGCCTCAAGACGAGAAAAGCTGCTAGCAAAGCAGTGTCAAATATGCTTCTCGCTCGCGGGCTTGCTGTAGCTTAGAAGCAGATGATACAGTGTACCTGGTACGCAACCCAAGCAATTCACATTTGTCGAGTTTGTTCGACCCTGGGTGCCCCTTAATTGAAAACAAGACAATCAATGTGCAAGATAAACGAGGCAAACAGCGCTTCTTCATATTGGGTGGAAGCTGCTGCAAGAGATTAGGGTGTTGTATCACCGGGGGCTGTGCCCTATTAGCTGGCTGGCTTACCGGAGTATTTGAGTTAGTAACTGCAGAATTGGTAAACTACGAACAGGCTCTTTCTATTAAGATATCACGGGTTGATACTCCGGAAACGGCACTCGAGACATGAGCCTACCCTGTTTGAGGTCACCGAAAGGGCAGACGAAATTCCGGTGCAGTCTGTTTTGTAATAACGGTAGCCAAGGTTACAACGCAGGAAGAACGAGAACTTCAGCGTGACACATGGCTGCGGGATATGTAACAGGTGTGTCCAGTGTTTCATTAGAGCTGAAGAATAGAATATAGCATATGATATACTTGAGGAGCTGATTAAGGCAGCTGTGAAAGCGACTCAAATGAAACAGAGAAGGCGGCTGAGCCGCTGAGGTGGATCTCGACCTGCGAGACCTTATGTGCTAGCTAAGGAAGGGAAGTGTGGGCGAAAGCGAAAGCCGAACACTGTAAATCCTTTCTCGTTTTGGGCAGTAGTTTGATGGAAGACTGCTGCATTCCTTGAAGTTGCTTCTTGGTAGGCTGAGGATGAGCCTGTTTTATGGAGGAAGACGCCCAATATAACACTTTTTAAGGGCTCCATATCGGTATCGACAATGACTCACGCGTGTCTGCAACCCGGAGAAACACTTGGGATACTTCGGAGAGCTCTCAACATGCTATTATAGACCTGGAAAGAACAATTCTCAAGAAGAGTGCCAAATTGGGGTGCGATGAACGCGATGCCCAGATTTGGAGCTGCGATGGGCTCGATTTTCGACTAAATAGGGTGCAATGCGTGCGCATCGAGCTTTGCGCATCGCGCTTGTACCCCTTGCGCAAAAAGGCCATTCTCATGCAGAAAAGTGTATCATACTCTCTCCTGTTACGTTATTGTCAATAAAAATAGAATGCAAGCTACTAAAATGCATTTGGGATGCGATTCGTGAGGTTACCCCGGGATACAATCGGAGAGCATCCCGGGACTTACTTGTCCCTCACACTTCTGAACTGGGCTTGCCTAAGGACGCGAGCCTGCAGGCCCTGCCTATATTTTCCGCTCGTGCTCTGTAGCGCTTCCTGGACACTATGCACGAGTTGCATACAGTACAGTCTTGAAAATAGAACCATAAAGTGGCTAAAATGCTCGTTAAGCAACCAAAGTATTCCTCTGAAGCCATAGGGAACCAAGGTATCGGACAGCTAGACAAAAAGTCCCAGTAGCGCGGAACAGTAGCCTAAAGCTGTAATACTCTGACACGACCCACAAAGCGGATATCATCTTCGATCACCATGCGATGGGTGATGACGTTGACAGGAATTGCTTTTATTGCTGTCAGTCCTCTTTTGATATCCGACAATGAGCACAAGCAGGTGGGAGGTCCCAACCCCAATCCCAGTGAGCAATTCGCACCGGTAGTGCATCGCGTACCATGGGTATTCTCTGCTCAGTGTGATACTCCCCTGGTGTATGGGTCTCGTCAGAGGGTGCGTCGCTTCGCATGCTCTGCTCGTCTCTTCTCGTCGCTTTATTCGATCTGCAGTAAAACGAAAACCAACATTGTCGATTGTCCGGTCCAGTTTAGCTCGTTATTTCGAGGAGAACAGGGACAACACATGAAAACTTGGGACTATTGCTTACTTGTAAGAAGGATGGATTCCCTAGATATAACTCTCCTGAAAGATCCAGCTGCAATGAAGTATCTTGTCGCGATTAGCGTCGTACGGAAAAGTAGTGGCGAAAACCGTATGGAATTCTTCAGTCACTGGTTGCCAACACCGGAGACGAATGTACACCTCCAAGTGAAGAATGATTTTTATCCCAGGTTTCATTGGACAACGACCGACTCTGTTCATTGGAGGAGCAAGCTGGTTTACAGCGGACGAGCAGGTACTGCGTTTACGACTGCCAGCACCATAGCGATCGATACGGGCCCACTCCGTAGTGTCCGACAGATATTTCCCTTCTCTGAGCACATGGTACACCTTGGATTCCTCTTCTTAACTGTCTCAAAGGAGAAATTACTGCTTGTTTTATTCACCTTGCTGATCGCATCAGTCCAGATTTTACAATCATTGAGTTGGAAGTTTACAACTCCAGGAGAAGATTTTTCGGCAGTTTCCAGCAACCCATTGGAAAAAGCTTCTCGCTTGAGCTATAAACTTCCAATCGAGACACTGACGTGGCCGGCCCGTAAGATGAGAATAAAATTGCTAGCGCATGGAACAGACTTTAAAGCAGTGCAGAGTACGAGTACTTTGTCACCAACGACGGTTATGTTCGCGTCATTGTTGGTCGGTTGCATTCTCTCGGACGAGGCAGCAGCAACAGATTTACGACCTGCAATTCTAAATGGTGACGAATCCTGCTTCCATTACAATGCGGTTCAACACCAGTTTGAAATGAAGTGTAGTGTGTTGGCTTGGGATAATCATGGCTATACGAATCAAGAATACATCTCGTTGGATGCGAACGAGACATTTGACGGTGGTCGGCAGAACGGGAACTTCATAGATCTGAACGGAATGACAGATTTCCAAGGATTGTTTACGATACTGGGTACTGTTGTATCATTTGATCAAGCTCCGTGGATTCGGAATCTTGATGTTAGGAATGGCGAAACTGCATCTAAAGGTGGATTTATTGTCCAACAAGAGCAGAAATTCTTTATCATAGATACATGTAGTTCTTCAGGAGATATTGCTAGTACCTCAGGTGGTGGCATATGTGGTTGGCGAAGCGGTCTTGGTCATGGTCAAATCAAGATATCGAAGTCGTATTCGAAAGGGAGGATACTGGGAGGTGATGCTGGGGCTATTGTAGGAGCTCAAGTAGGATACAATCACGGGATCGCCAATATCACGGATTGTTATTCCACTGGGGCTATCGAAGGACGATGGGCAGGTGGTATTTGTGGGGATAATGCTGGTCAGACGAATGGTCAAGTGTATATAACTCGTTCCTATTCCACAGGAGATATCATTCCTGGTGCTGACAACAGTGGTGGTATAGTGAATGTTATAGTATGGGACAAATATCTGCAGATTATAGTGGAGGGATTAGTGGCCGTGGTACAGCAGCGAATGAGGGTGAAGTACATATCATAGATTGTTATACCCGAGGAGATATTGGTGGCACAGAAGCAGGAGGAATTACAGGACACAGGACAGGAGTTGATACAAGCGAAGCCACAGGTGATGTCTACATCACAAATACATATGCATCAGGTTCAGTCACTGGGACGAATGCTGGTGGTATTATAGGATCTATATTAAGTGGAGCAAGTGGTACAATCCACGTGAAGTATTCGGTGTACAATGGGAATGGAGGAGCGGCGTCGATCGTAGGAGTGTATGATGGAAGTAGGCTCGTCGAGACAGACAATTCAGGTGATTTGGTCGATATACATGGACAACTGTATCAACCGGGAGGGTGGTCTGAGGACGTATGGGCCTTAGATAGAGGAGAAAGTGACGACGAAGAGGAGAATCTGTTGCCGATTCTACGCTTTCAATTACCACCGTCATCCCCTACTCCTTCACCGATGTCGACGCCATCGGCGACAACGACAAGGTCGGGTACTCCTTCAAGCAGCTTTACCTCCTCTGCGAGTGCCACCCCATCGTCGTCGGCATCGTCGTCGTACAGCCAAACAAGGACTCCAACTGGAACGGCAAGCCCCACGACAACTTTGAAACCCACCCAAAGTTCCACTCTCACGTCGACGACAACTAGGTCGCAGACTCCGTCAAGTACTGCAAGTGCTACACCAACGTGGACATCTACTAGCTCGGCCTCATCTTCTACTACTAGTTCTCCGACTATGACAGGAACGTCAGCGTCGAGCTTGACTCCAACACGAAGCTCCATGCCGACAGCTTCTGAAACAAATAGCGCTTCGGTTGCGGGTAAACCAAACGAACATACTGACAAGGTCATTGTACTGCCTGCTGAAAGACCCAAGCGCACGGTAAAAGGCTGACGATGTTTGGCAAAGCAGTTCAAGGAATGGATCAAGCAAAATGTTGAGGCGTAGCCCAGTATATTAATGAGTGATTTTTTTGCAGTAGCGGGACTCAAAAGCTTGGCAACCTTAATTTAGTATGTATCCAACAGCAGTGTTGACTCTTATTTGATGCAATATGATGGTGGATTCATTGTCCAACAAAAGCAGAAATTCTTTATGATAGATTGGTGTACGTCTTCAGGGGGTATTGCTGGTATTTTGGGTGGTGGTATACGTGGTTATCAATGTGGTCATGATAGTGGCCAAATCAAGATATCGAATTCGTATTCGACAGGAAACATTACCGGTGCCTCCTCGGGTGGTATTGCAGGCCCCAGAGTTGGAAACACGCACGGCATAGTCAATATCTCAAATTGCCACTCTAGCGGAAATATGGGTGGGGATTTTGCGGAAGGTATCTGTGGAGAAGGAGCTGCTCTCACAAATGGCCAGGTGTATATTTTCCAATCTTACCCTACCGGCAATATCATCGGAAGTGCAAAGGGTGGCATCGTTTCCAGCAACAGGTATTTTCACTTCTCTTATAACGCAAAGCTGGTGACACAAATGGGTTCGTGTACATCAAAGAATGTTATAGCACTGGCAAAATCTCGGCCGTCTTTAGTGAGGGAATTACTGGGAGAGCTACAGCATTAAGCCATGGTGAAGTGTACATTGTTGATTGCTATAGCCGTGGGAACATCATTGGTTTCCGAGCAGGAGGTATTAGCGGGGGAAGTACAGGTGGCTTTGAGTCCAAACCAGGTGGAGTTTACATTAAGAACACTTACGCATCCGGCCATGTCTCTGGAACGGATGCTGGTGGAATTATTGGAAGCATAGGTACTACTGTTGATGCCGTTGTTCGCGTGACCTATTCCGTATACAACGGACCGTCGCTTGTGGGACGAGATGTTGGTAACAATCTGGCAAATCATACGGAAGGCAATTCTGGTGACCTATCAAGGATTCATGGAAGTCTGTATCACATAGAGGGGAAGATGGTATGGTCCTGCGACACATGGGCTCTTGTTGGACGTTCAGGAGCTGATAATAGGCACAATCTCCCGATTCTACGATTCCAGAGGATTCCACTTTCGTCCACATCGCCGAGCCCCACACCGGCAGCAATAGAGTCAGAGACGTTGCCTCCTCTCTTTACTCCTTCAGGGTTTTCAGAAGGCACCGCTACACCAACTTCGCATCAAGAGCAGAACGCCATACATTCCAGTGCTACCGCATCATTCACCGCTACGTCGGCCTGTTCCCCCAGTCCTATTCAGTCAAGAATGTTGGCCGCTCTCTGTACTCCTTCATCGATTTCAGAAGATACACCGACGGCAACTTCGAGCAGACAACAAAACGTCAATCAATTCGCGCAACCGCCTTTTTTCAGGAAGCGAGTTCCGCTGATACAATGCGTCAAAGGTTCCGTGAGGAATGTCTATAAGAGCCTGTCATTTGATAACCACCCCTGACATGACGTGTCCAGTGCAATACATACATTTAAGGTAGTCGATATTCGTTGCCACCTAAAGAGTAAGTGCTACTGCACACAACATATTTGGATGCGAAATGGTCTTCCGCCTAAGTAGAAATGAATGGTCTAGTATCCATGTATGAGTGAGTACCCGTACAAGCTACTGTAAACACACACACACACACACACACACACACTGTAAATGACGACGCTTTTGGGGGCAGTCTGACATGACGATTAATGTCAGCTAGGTCAGCAGACCTACTCCATAATTCGTGTCAACTATTTATAACAGCAGGATGAGACCCAAAGAAAGTAGATACACGCGAATTGCAAAGAATTCGGGCATCATCTAGCTAAATGTGTTCATGGTGTTAGTTCATCTGTGGACATACCGGTACTGTAGCACCAGCTCGTCTCTCGCGGAACTACAGGCACTGAAGGGAATGTATACTGATGTGTGAGGGAAGGATTGTGCTACTTATATTCCCTTTAGGAACCGAAATGTAAACCCATCTTCCTACGTGTCGCTCCACTTAACGCGTTAAGTTTCGTCGGAGATACCGTGTCCAAGTGAAATGGTCGCACCTCCCTATGGCTTCATTCTGTCCACCAGGTATGAAGCAGACGACTACAGGGCAATTCATGAAGTCGCTGTATTCTGGGAAAACGTATTGATAGTTTTTGATGAGCTGTATAGAGCGCATAGACCGGAACGGACCTCCACGTCACACGTGACTCACCACCTTGGAGTGGACACCCCCCATTGCCAGTTGAATCCCATTAGATTGTATTGCTAGTGTAAATCCTGACAAGCAGAGCATTTTGGTTGTATGGTTCGCACAAGCGTGCGTACAAGTGGATTCCTCACCTGCCCGAACTGTTCCGAGTCCGACCGGTTCGGAACCCCCTCAGAAGCCATCCAACAAGAAAAAATTAGTCAAAGTGTTCCCTTCGGGTTTTTTCCTAGTTTGCGGCCGTGGATTTTCGTAAATGTGGTTCTGCAGTATCAAAATGATGGTGGAAGGCCTCTTGGTATGCTGGATGCTGCGAGTACTTCCTGGGATGGCTGCTACATCTCCCGTGGGGCAATTACGCCCAGAAGACTTTGGACGGTCGTCAGACCACTTTCGCAACCGTGATAAACCGAGAGAAACTTTGGCCAAACTTGATCATTTACGTCGGAAGGAAATAATCTCGAAGGATCCTGAGCCGATATTTGACGAACCAGAAACCTGCTGCACTATTGATTCCAGTTTCCAGTTAACTTCCTGCAGCTGCGATCTCAGTGGTTTCAAGACATTGTAAGTCAAGTACTAAGCGAGAAGTGGTCGGCGCATGCTTTGCATTCAATTTGACTTGCTGCAGTCGGCTGAACCACTTGAAACTGGCTAGTATGGATCCGGATGCTTTCCACAATGTCGTGTCTCCTGGAGGCATCGTTTCTCTGTAAGCTGTTGATCAAAGACAAGTTGTCTTTGTTTCTCTTCATAATCAAGATGTGTTGAAGACTTCGCAGCAATCTAAGTTCAAACTTCTTTCGAACATTTGAAGACCAATACGGAAGCCGCGTTCAGCTGGACCAATATTTGACTAACGTTAAACTGCTGTAAGCTCCAATCAAGAATTATTAGGATCGGGAGGGTGTCATGGATGTTCTCGTTCACCGAAATACAGAGATCTGAGTGACAACCTTATGGATTTCGCTCCTGGGTCTTTGCCTACATCGTTGGTGGTCGAAGAGCTGTAAGTACCATTCTGGCTGCCTTTGGTGTCAGAATCGAGTTTGAACTCGTAAGCCTTGCAGAAAATTGTCGGGAAACAATGTAACTCAGCTTTTTGGAGACGATATAACTGGGCTTCCCGGGCTTACTTCGTTGTACGTCGATGCTTAGTCTCTCCAGGTAGCAATGCGATATGCTTGGCTTTGTTGCAGAGATTTATCAAAGAACCGTTTGAGAAGCGTCGTTCTTAGCGGGTTATCAACAGATGTAATGGCGTTGAAGTCGCTGTGCGTTACTATTTCTCGTTCAATTTAAATTTAAATATTATCTTAAGGGTTTAGTCACATCTGCAGAGACCTCTCGCGGAACTACTTGAAGGAACTACCTGCCCAGGTTTTCTCGGAAGCAGGATTGCTTCAGTCACTGTGAGTCGAGCTGAAGCGATGAGATATTGTAGAAACAAAAAACTTATATCATTCCCGCTCAGATACCTCGATCACAATGGAGACATGGAGATCGAAATGGATACCTTTGCGAATCTCACTCAGTTGGAGAGCCTGTGCGTTGCCGTAGTGTCCTGCTTGTATTTTGTGTTTACGACATGCGCTCGAACGACCGCAGCGATATAAGTCACTGCAACATTGATAGTCTTGCAAGTGGTTTCCTTTCTCGTGTGAACACCCTGAAGACACTGTACGTTTCCCTGTCAGAGTATCATTTCTCATCTCCAAGACAACGTTCTTGACATGATTGCAGCAATTTAAGGGGAAACAAGGTTTCCAAGCTAGATAACAGTCTCGATGATTTCAACAGGTTGCAGTTCTTGTACGTTCGCTAGCACCTCTGCAACTCCCGCCACAGTGAGACTCTTATACACTCCACAGGGACTTACGTGAGAACGCACTAGAGGAACTGGATGTGGGCACTGACGCGCTAGCTTCAGTAACTACCCTGCTTCTTGGAAGCAACCGTCTCAACACACTTACGAGCATGGATTTCTCGGTGCTGTCGGAACTGGTCACCTTGTACGTACTCTTCCGCTCCTGTCCGAGCGGCTAAATAATTTGCCTAACGCTTGCTGTCCCAGGGATATTTCTTCAAATGGGGTAAATAACTTGCACGCTGGGAGCTCTGGTCTTCCTCGGAGTCTCGAAATAATGTGGGTGCGCCAGCTACATTAACAGACATTTGACGATGTGTTTCAGTACTTGTATCTGTAAACTTTCTCCAGGGACTTGAGCGGAAATTCTTTAAGCGCGATCAATGCGACTGAGTTTGAACAAATGGAAAATCTAACAATATTGTAAGTACTCCAAGCTGCCGACTGCATCGTGCCCCGAACCTGATTCTCAAGCGCCCGCAGATTCGCCCAAAGCAACCCTTTCCTTGATCTCCATCGAAGCAACTTATCTAATCTTTGCAAACTAACAGTTGCGTGAGTAGCCGACTGACTTCAAAGCACCATGCTGTTGATGTTGAGGTGACGATCAAGATCGTACAGAAATCTAGGTGGTACGGGAGTAGATCACGGAGCTCTGCCGGATGGACTGTTTGCCTGTCTTGATATCCTTGAAGAGCTGTAAGCAACAAATTCCTTAGATGTCACAACAATGAAGTCTTGGAGCCCGTTCATCAATACAGTTACTTAAACTCAATAGGCCTCCTTTTGGACGCCAACACTGCTTCAGCTGTATTCGATCCGATGGTTAGCCTCAGAATTTTGTATGTGTTGCTAGCCACACTACCCTCGGGGATATTGTTATTAAACACTCAAACATTGAGTTTACAGGGACTTAAGTGGCAATGCTATCGTCGGATTTAGCAATGACCTTTTCCGGTCGCTTGGGGACCTTCAAGTACTGTAAGTCCTCTCGGATCGACCCTCGAGTTACATACAACCAGGAGAAACGGTTTGCTTTCGGTGTATTCAGCGACATTTCCAACAATGAAGGGTTGGGAGATATCGACAGCTCTGAAACATTTCAGCAATTTACTGACATGAAAAGCCTGTAAGCATCGGAATATCTCACAGTTTCATATCCTCGAAATTTGCCCTCTCTCGCCACAGCTTCGTCGACAACATTGGCATGTCTTCGTTTCCTACGGACTTTTTTGCAAGCCTAGGTAGCCTCCAAACATTGTAAGTATGCTCGTCGCTATATGCAGTAATAATTTCAGATGGGGAACATCGGTGGGTGCAGGACGACTTCCCACAACGGAGCTGTTCAGTTTACCGTAGATATGAGTCCTCTAGAGAACCTAACGACATTAGTAGGTGAACAAAGTTTGCAGGTGAAGCATCACCGAAGTCTGAATTGCTTGGTTCCGAGAACTGCAGCTTTTGGAGAATGTAGCTACCGACGCCTTTCCCCTCATCCCGTCTCTCGAATATGTGTAAGTTGTCAATCATGTGGAAGAGTGCGACTAGGACAGTTAATTGAGGGTGTCATCATGCTGCAGTAACGTCGACGGCGTAGGCGCTATGTCGGTATCCGGAGACACGTTCATTGGAACAGAAAAGCTTAGAGCCCTGTAAGCCCTCGCAGAGTTAATGTGTCCAGCATGCTTTCCACTACTGGCATGCCGACGCAGGTCTTTCAACAACATACCTACCGCGTTTACCGATGGGTTAACCTACACTTCGGAGCAAATGTTTTCCCCTTTGGCTGCTTTGCAGTTCCTGTAAGAACGTTAAGAGCGGGTAATTTCGAAGAATTTCATTAGAGCTGGAGAACTGCCTCACAGGTCTTTACGCAATCTTCCGGGAAGTGGAACACCCTCAGTGGACGAGTTTGACTTTAGTGAGCAAATCAGCCTTGTGACAATGTACGTGACAATTGATTCCGGAAGGAAGCGGTATTCACTTTTCACCTATTTTGAGTACACGTGCAGTGATATTTCCGATAACGAGCTTCCATTCCTGAGTGATTCGTTCAGTGACCAGTTTCCTAGTATTCGGCATCTGTAAGCCCTTCAATCTGTACCCAACCCTAAGGAGTAAACTGTTTACGCCGTTCTTTGCAGAATTGCGGACTCCAATAACTTGGAAACTATACCAAAGTTCAATAGTTTAATCAGCTTGTAAGTCACGCAGTCTTCTTTTAAGACCCCAAGAAGACTCGAACATTGCTTCTTTTGCAGAAGTTTGGAAGCCAACCAAATCGAATTCGTGAATGCAAGCTCGCTAGCTTTGTTAACGGAGTTGCGTACTCTGTAAGACTAATTGATGCGGTCTCCGATTCAAACCTAACAATCGATCGGAATCGCTACGCAGAAATTTGGCATTCAATGGCCTCGTTTCAGTGGGTGACAAGGCATTTTGCAAACTAACGAAACTTGAAACCCTGTAAGTCCTCGGCAACTCTGCGCCCCGCTACTTCGCCATCATAGAATCCTTGAAGAATTTGCAAAACTTGCAGAGACTTGCGTAACAATAGCTTAGAAGTGTTTCCTAAGAATGGATTTTGCGATGCCGAAAAACTCCGCCAACTGTAAGTTCACTCGGGTGCTTACCGTTTTCCTAATTTCCCATCTTGGAGTTCCCTGAGAGCACAGGTTTGTATCGGGCAACGGTCTAAACTACGAACCTTGCCCTCCAGGAAGTCTATTTGAACCGCTTTCATTCAGATATCCCGGCCCGTTTTGCCTGGAACCTCTGTCGGTGCCCACAGCGACACCAACTGCTTCAGCTTCCACTACAAGAACTGCCACTGCCACGTCTACACCCACTGCTTCAGGTTCTATTACACATACTACCACTCCTACACCGACTGTAAGCAGGTCTTCCACGGGCAGCCGTACAGCGACATCCAGCGCTACCCTTTCGGCTACTGCTAGTGCCACAGAGACCGCGACCGTGTCTGTCACTCCTTCTAGGACGGTAACAAATACTGCTTCTCAAACTGCGCCAGAAACTGCCACCGGAACAGGAACACCGACTGCCACAGAGACCGCGACCGTATCTGTCACTCCTTCTAGGACGGTAACAAATACTGCTTCTCAAACTGCGCCAGAAACTGCCACCGGAACAGGAACACCGACTGTTAGTGTCTCTACAACGGCAACGTTTTCACCCACCATTACTCCCAGTACATCGACCGCACCAGACGTTGCGTCGGAGCCAGGGAGTACTGCTTTCACCGGTTCCCACGCGGGAGATATCGCTGTTATTTCCGTTGGAGTCATCACTGGTGTCGTAGCAGCAGTTGGCGCTACGGCTGCAACAATATCGCACTTTCAGGGGAAAGCTGTAGAACCATTTGATTACTTTGACGGAAAGACCGGAGACGTGAACTCTAGGGTGAAGCAGGCAAATAAACTGAAAAACATAGCTCGAAAAAAGCTCACCGGTAGCAAAGCGGATCTAGAAACAGTAGTACCACATCTGATTCGTCATGCAGTTATTGCTGCGACGCTGGCCGTGAGGGAAACAATTCGTTTCGAGGTGCATAGGGGTAAAGAACACCTCTCAGACGAGGACAGCGAAAATGATAAGGCATCAGAAGCAAATCAAATATTCACACAGCAGAACAAAGAGCGCGCAACCAAGGCTTTAGGCTTCGCGAAAAAGTTGGGCCTGTCTGGAGATGGCGTCCCAGGCTTCTCTTCCGCCTCACTAAAAAAACTGGCAAGCACCGTCCAAGAACACAAAGGAAAAGGGCAAAAGGGAATGGAGCATTTTCGAAACTATAAAAAAAAGCGAGAGGAAACAGCCTCTAAAAAAGCGCAGGAGTCACATCCAAGCAAAGGCAAGAGTGGAGATGAGAAAGATCGCCGCCACCCTGGCCACAATGGAGCCCCAAAAATGTCCGAGTCTCAAACAAAAGAAACGAACTCAGCAGCGAGGTCGGATGCAGGTTTTGCGTTTGTGCCTGAGGGCGGCTTCTCCTCGGCTCCCGTAAGTGCGCAGAGTATAACGGGACAAAAAAAAGGCGCAAGCACTGGAATCGAGTTGGAAACAAAGAGCGTGTTCTTGGCTTCCATGAATGAAAATCGTCCTTCTATAGAAGATGACAATTCTGTTAATTATGACGAGTCCGAGTTCTTGTCGGCAGCAGATGAAGAGCCCATCCCGCCGACGACATCCGCTTCTTTATTGACAGATGACAAGTCACTCTTCAACAGCCCTCAGAAGAAATTTTCAGCGCTATGTAAGTCGACAAACCTGGCTGCTCAACACATACCACCTACCAATGATTACGCAGTGATGGACAAAGGAAGGAAAGGACAGTTGGCAGTGAACACAGCTTTAGGATCTTACACTCCCAGCCAGCCGAGCGATCCTTCTCGCGACGCTTCAAAACAAACTCCATCCAGCTCTGAAGTATGTGAAGCTTCTGTCGTCGTTACTGTACGCGATTTTTCTTCCTCCGACGGAGACGCATCCCAGTCCTTCAGTGCGAATCCGAGTGCCAACAGCTCACGACGTCCGCTGGTTGGAGGAGCATTGAGAGAAGCAAACGAAGACAGCGCCGACAGCCGCTCTGAAATAGAGACCAAAAAACAAGCAAAGGCCAAGAAAAAAGAGGCCAACGAGGCCGCCAGAAAAGAGGAATTAATTCTGTACTGGACAAACCAAATCAGACAACGCGTCTACGCTGCTACCGAAGATGAAACAACAACGGAGCTTGGGGAAGCACTGCCTGCGCTGCGAAATCCCGGCTACGACAAAGCTTTCATAGAAAACATTCTTGGCGAGATACGTAGTAGTGTAAAGGTCGAATCAGAGAAGACAGCGACGCAGATGAGGGATCAATGGAGAAGAGATCTGTTTAAGACCAGTCGCCAAGGAAATGGCAATACACTTGAATAGCAGCTGGATGCTGGATTTCCATGGATTTCGGTGCCGCTGTAGGTGCTACAAACACTGGTAAAAGATCACCCGCTAGACGCTGAATAATGGTTAAGCATTTTCGTCAATGCGGGAAGAACATCATTCCCCAGTCCTTGATAGCTATTCAAGCTCTTCGCCAAAGAAGAAAGCTTCATGGCAAGCAAGTCTACATTCTTCTCCATCTCCTCACGCGCTTCTCGTGTGTGAGTAACAGCCGTTCGTGCTGCTTCAATTTGCTCCACTAATTGCAACATTACCCGCTCACCTTCTTGTTTCACTCTTGACTGAGTCCTCCTCAGCTCTTTATCTTGAATCTGTAGACACAAGAAGATGGTGAAAATTTAATCACCGGCCTTCGTGCAGCAGCACCGAGTACAACGTACAAGTCTCAGACTTTGTTGTCTTTGCCTTATCTTTTGTATTTGGTTTGCAATTGGTTGGTTCCATTGAGGCTCTGGTGCCTTCAATACAACAGCCCTTCGCCTCTTGGCTGCGAAGGTAGATACGATTGTATACAAAACAAGCGCGCAGAGTTTTAGCCATGAGACGCACCTTCTCGGAGGGCATTATTTAGCGCACGATACACGTTCTTAAAGCTGTTCTGAAAATTCTCTATCGACCGTTTTTGCTTGTCGACTCGATATGCCAAGTCATCCCGCTCTCCACGTAGTCGACTCTTCTCTTCTCTGTAAGAATCGAATACTTTGCAATTCCAAGGCTCATAAGTGATCGTTTCCACCTGAACTTAACTTACTGGTTTGTTTCTATCTGCTCGTATGACGGAGAAAGCTCTGCTTGCATTTCCACCATTTCTTGGTTAAGCTGCTGTTGAGACTCTTCGAGGGCAAAGAGGTCGTGCGTTTCCTGCTGGAGCCTACCTTCAAGGGAGCGGTGGACATTAATTGCACTGACTAGTCGTTCGTTGATATAGCGTAGCTTCGACTTCAATTGAGCTCGACTGGCATTGCGGAGTCTTTCCTCCTGTTGTAGAAGTTCATTGAAACTCTCTCGTGTCAGCCGGCTTTCATGGCGTAGTTTCTCCACGTGCCTATTTGAGTATCCTTGGCTGGGTGTCAAGATGACGTCTTCGTTTCGCGCCAGGTTGGCGGTAGATTTGAAGCTGTATTTCCCCACTCCAAAATGTTCGGGTATGCGGTACATGCTCCCGTAGCTAAGATCTGTCCAATAGTCAGTATTTCGCTGCCTCCTGGGTGAATGACTCGATATATCCGTTTCAACCGGGCTGGTTGGAATTGCCATTTCCGGTGCCTTGGGTGGCGAGTGATTTCTTGATGCACTGCGATGGGATACATGCACTCTACCCGAATCCTGTGGATGACTAATCCTGTGGGAGGGACCATTATAATACCCTGAATATCCTCGATTCCAGGCTTCGTGGTGCTGCAGCCAGGGATTATGACCGGGGCGATTTCTCCTGCCCTCATTGTCTACTTCAGGGTCTCGAAAATCCCTCGTCAAGTTCTCCGTCGACGGCATCCTCCTTGGAGAGCGCGCTAGCGTGCGTTGGGCATGGAAAGATTCTGTATCGTCGGCATTTCGTTTGGATTCCTCGGGGCTCCGTGGAGGGGACGAACCTCCACTCAGCCAGCTATCCGGGGAGACCAATTCGGTCGAGTTGTCGGTCCAAGCACTTCGCCCACTGGTCGTCAGCGTGGCAGCGGATATGTTTGTGTTCGTTCGTGTCATTGTGGAGGAGCGATGGGCATTAGACATCTCTATTTCACTTTTCTGCAATGTTTCCAGTCGCAACTTGCGACCGAAGGTGGATTCCTTTCTCTTCTTTTCGTCCCAAGACGATCGGAAAAAGCTCCTTTTCACCCCACCAATCAAACCATTGTGTTTGGCTCCATCGTCTATCGAAAGTGCGCGTCATGCTGGGCCTCGCCGTATAGATAATTTCAACGAACAGTTGGGGTCGGCAGGATTCCGCTCGGGCCCCGGACGATTGCCTTCCAGAAGGCTTCCACGTAGACTTCTAGAAGGAATGGTTCCCAACCATGTAGGTATACATATGGTAACTATTGAGGAATATAATGGAACTACACAACTCCTTCGCCGGTGCATTTGTTCCTATGACAAGTCGCCTCAGCAACAGAAAGAATCCGTTGCAGCGAACGCATCCTACATGTGTTGACTGATTGACCTGACCCATCCAGGGGAACACTGTGGATAAAGCAGTGTGCGATTATCCAACTGTGGAAGTTCTATGTTCATGCCAGTGTACACCCAATAAAGGGTATAACTGCCACAGAGCACATGTACGGCCACATGACTAGATGCCTACGTCCTCAACCCACACGGATGTGTAGTTGCATTCCAGCCGGAATAATCTCGAAGAGGATTGGAAGTTATCGTACCATATGGCTTTGTTTGATATCTAGCTGTAGATGTCAGTCCGCACTTTCATTGATTATCGCCAGACTTGTAAGCAGCTTCTAACGCCCTGAGGGAATGTACATTGTATTCAGCTGCTGTATTGTCATGCCGGGAATAAGATAGTTGCTGCTCATACTTTTTGGTTGGGTTTTCAAAAGCTTGGGTTAGTCCCACCTGTCCAACGTAACATGATGCAAACGCAACGAGTCCTTTTACCTTATACATGTCTCAGTCTCCGGCAGTTGGCTAAAAGCTCTCAGCTGATCCATCACAGACCGTGGACGGCTTTGTACGTACAACTCTGAATTCCAGAAGGCTGACCTAACAGAAAGACCCGAATCCTGCTATATGGCTTAACTTGGGACTCTATTTCCTGTTGATGGAAGGTAATATCTGCAACTAGTCCAATATCCTTTGGTAGTGTACCAAGGATAACTTCGTATGACTGATATTCAGTGACCGTAGATTTGTCAAGCGTTGAAAGGCAGCATCTGTAATCGTTGTCTGTTTGCAATACTCTAGGGTTAGTGACGACGGATTGGACAGATGCCGAAAGGCGGAATCCGTAATCGTTGACTGACTACAAGATGGCATATCCAGCGACGTCAAGCTTGTCAAGTGCTCAAACGCAGAATCTGTAATTGTTGTGTGACTGCAATGCTCCATATCCAGTGATGCCAGATTGTACAGATATTGGGTAATCCCAATACACGGCTGTACAGTATGAGGTGCCCTTACTACAGTTGAAGTTGAATACTGTACACACGTTTTGTGTCGGCACTGTCGACACAAAAATTTAGCAAAGTGTGTGTATTTAACTTAACCAAAAGCGACGATCAGGCATGAAACCCTTATTGAACCGCGTGATGACAAACAGGAATGGTGTAAACTGAGCATTCTGCTAGAATCAGTTTGTACTGGAAACAATCGGAGTTGCTCAGGCATTGAGTTGTCACGAGCGGGGGAGATTCACTGGGAATGCTTTCCGCTCGGGGGGCAACCTCTGTACCGCACCACTGTGTTTCGAGGACACTATGCAACGTTAAGACAACATTGATGTCCAAACTACAACATCAAAGAAGAACTGAATATCATAGAAGAAGTGCTTATATAAGAGTTGTTCTTCTGAGCTCCGGTAAAGCACAAAAAAGCAGGCGCTGCGCGAGGCAGAAAGACCAAGGAGCAGCAAACAAAAAGAGCATTCTTGTACCATGGCACGATCCTCAAAGCATAGACCATCTTTGGTCACCTTGCAATGGGAGCTAATGTTGCTAGCGGTTGCCTTCATGGCCGTCGGTCTTTGCTTGACGGCTGATTCCGACTCTAATCAAGACCAAATGGACTTTCCCAAGCTGAGCAGACAACGTATGATACTTCCAGCTGCTGGTTCTTCTCATTGTGGAACTCTGGGGCATGCATTCCGTGCACACCTTTGGAGCATGACCTACCAGTAAGTCAATCGGGACACAGATTGGTCCGCTCTCCTTATCTTGCTTCGGTTCGCAGCAAGCGGAAAAACAACCGTATCCATCGTTCTTCGATGCCCATCGACGCGTGGCTGATAGGGAAAGAGATCCACAGCTTGGAACCTTGGGAATGCTGGTATCGCATACTTGAAAGAAATACTCCGACGAGAACGAGCCTCTCATCCACGACTGTTGTGAAAGATACAGTTGTACGCATAGAGATTCAGCGTCTTCGAACGTCTCGCTTTATGCCCACCAATATGTTCAAGGGGTGTTCCGTTTGCCTAATACTGGCGCACGAGACAAACGCGTATTTGGAGGTAAATGAAGCAGCGGACAACTTCGTTCCTCGTTGGAGTAGCAAACATGGTAATCAATCGCCTGCCTGTAATCGGCCAGCTAACTCCCAAGAGCGAACGAGCTTTCCTATCAGCCAATCAGTTGTCCAGTTGTATATCGCCCCAGGAGTTACGGTGTATCAAAGATACAGCACGATGGCGAATGATGTGGATCGAGTCCATAGTGGCCGACACATTTTCCCCAGGTTTTCGACAATCGTTGAGCCTAACTTCGAGCACATTGTGCCAGTTGGATTCCGTGGCTCGGCTTTCCCGAACGAGAGCTCCCTACTTGCTTTATTCAGCTTATTCATTGCATGTTTCCAAGTTTTATCATTGATCTGGAAGTTTCTGACTGATATGACGTTGGTTACTCATGGAGACGATTGCTCGTCAGTTCCCAGTAGTAACTCTTTGGGAAGCACTACTCTTTCTTCTTCCCTGTTGCAGACATTGATTCGGCCAGTACCTTCTAAGACGGAGGCGAAGCACTTGAGACGTTACCCACAAGGTTTCGAAAAATCACTGGCTTACGGGCTGCGAACTACATCAATTACTGGATCACTGAGGAAGGCTATGGCAACCTCGTTGTTGTTCGCTTGCACGCTGTCGAGCGAGGCAGATGCGACCGCAACAGACTTACGTTCCGCAATTCTGAAAGGACAGGAATCGTGTTTTCACTATAATTGGGATCAAAACCAGTTCGCAATGAATTGTAGTGTGTTGACATGGGGTGATCAGGGTTATGCGAGCAACGACTACATTTCGTTGGATGCGAATGAGACCTTTGATGGTGGTCGGCAGAATGGTCACATAATAGATCTGAACGGAATAACAGATTTCGAAGGATTGTTTACTATACTGGGAAGTGTTGGATCGTTTGATCAAGCTCCCTTGATTCGGAATCTTGATGTTAGGAATGGGGAAACTTCAGATGCGGGTGGATTCATTGTCCAGCAACAGCAGAAATTCTTTATCATAGATTCATGTAGCTCATCAGGAGATATTGCTGGTAATTCAGGTGGTGGTATATGTGGTTATCGAAGTGGTCTTGATAATGGTCAAATCACGATATCGAATTCGTATTCGAAAGGGAGGATACTGGGTACGAGTGCAGGTGGTATTGCAGGACAAAGTGTAGGATACAATCATGGAATTGTCAATATCACGGGTTGTTATTCCACTGGAAATATTGAAGGCTGGAGTGCGGGTGGTATTTGTGCAAATGCTGCTGGTCGTGAGAATGGTCACGTGTATATAACTCGTTCCTCTTCCACGGGAGATATCATTCCTGGTGCTGACAGGAGTGGTGGTATTGTGGGTAATGTTGCTGGTTGGGACAATGGATTCGTGTATATCAAGGAATGTTACAGTATGGGAAAAATATCTGCATATCGTAGTGGAGGAATTAGCGGACATCATACAGCATACGATGCGGGTAAAGTACATATTATAGATTGTTATACACGAGG
>LVLI01001152.1:0-22602 GCA_001687465.1 Halocafeteria seosinensis
CTGAAAATACCTTGAGGCGGTGGATCTGACCAACCCTTTGGAGGTTTGCGGGCGCTGGGGAGAGGGTGTTTCCATGGTTCGCTAGCACCTCCTGTAAATGACTTAATGCACAATATCTCAGTACCGGTAATTGATCCACGCTGCTGCCATGGTCATGGCGCGTTTTTTTTCTTCTGGGGACATTTACGATGCTTCCATCGGCACAATAAGAGCCTACTATTGCTGTTTTGCTGAAATGGTGGATAACTAACACAAACAATGGTTGCGTGTACATGTATTTAGAACGCCCCTTGGTCGAACTTCGGTTACTCACGACGGTTGGTCGCAAAGCTCGCGACGCGGCGGTCCCGATTTCAAATTTTCAACCACGAATCGTACCACATGCACGCGCGCCGTCTAGACGTACTCGTCTTTCACACTGTATACAGTTTCGAGACGTGTGTGAGACCAGATCGAATGGAAATGCTGCTGTTATTACTACATTCCCTGAATTCGAGGGCAAAGCCGGCAGTTCCTGGTGTGTGCAAGTCAATTACCCAAATTACAAACTCGACCTTCAGCAGCAGGCGAATATCTATCAAACTACGGTACTCAACGAGTAACACCATGCAGGCTATATGGTGAATATCGCGGAGCAGCGATTCCTGTGGATCACCATTGTACCTCCCTCATGTCTTACCTAGTACTACCTCCGGATTCCTCAGGCGTGACATTGATACTGCTCACTCAATCTTGCTTTTTAATGACTCGTTTACGGGGAGCAGAATGATGATATCGAGTTTTCGAACGCTTCCGCTCCATCTCCTCATAAAAGTGCGTGCTGCCCGTATAGTCTTCATCGCTTACGAATAGGACTAGCAGATATACAAGACCAGAAACCAACAAAATGACACCCAGTGTAATTCCTAGGACCTTAGCCCACCACGATGCAATAGAATAAAATTTTCTCTTTGTCCAAACTTCAAATGGATGCCTCTCGCAATACATATTGATGATATCGCTTTGGGCTTTTCGATACGCGAGCTCCAAGGTTTGAGCAGCGTACGGATTTGATGCAACCTCATCTCTATCCTTGTCAATATGATGGCGGAACTTTGGGCACCTCTTCCCATTTTCGCACACAACAGGTTGGTCAGAAGTAGGAAAGCAAGACTTGACAAGGCTCGTGCAATTCGCTTTCAAGCCTGCCAGCACCGTCGGGTTATCATAATACCGAAGCCAAGGTTGATTCGTACAACTGAGTTCCTCACAATAATCGGCAAAACATGTGCCAGATTTATTCCTTTTATCGTCATGAAACCTCGACATATGCAAATCTATATAATGGTCAGTTTTGAATGTCTTCCCGCAAGCAGTGCACTTATACTTGTTTCCGGACTGTTGGAAGTGCTCATTCTGTTTGACAAATGCAAAGCAAAGGATGGAATACAGCAGCAAGTCCGTTTGACGATCAAACCTACCTCCCACCGATACAAGTCATTCTCAGGTTTGACAGGACACCCAGAAGCAATGTCGACTCCGTACTTCCTAGCCACCGGTACAAATTCCGTCATGATGATCTCCAGTACTTCCCTGTTTGGGAGAACAACGAAATGTTAGATAGAGTACATCAATCAAATCCAGGCGAGTGTCTTCCTACCTGGAGACGGCTCGTGAGCAAGTCTGCTGTATAGGCTGCGCTGAGGGCTGAGGTTCCTGGGCATCTCTGCACTCGGACACGAACGAACAAATAGGCGTTCGTATAGTCCTTTCCAGACCAACTGGATCGCTTCTCGAACGTACCCTGTAATCTCATTGTGTGTGCCACTACTACTACTGCTAGTGACATCTTCTTCGTCGTCGAAGGAGGCCGGCTCCTGGTGCCGATTCTCCTCCTGTCCGTGAGCAAGACTGTTCATGGTGACCAAAAGGAGGACCACGGATGTTGATACCACCAGTCTGCCCGGTGTAGGATGGCCTAGGTAGGGGAAGATCCTTGCCGTAGTCATCTGTCTATGTATGCATGTATCACTAGTCTATCGCCATTTGTGTCGTCAGTGCGTACATGATGACACACCCATGATATACATTTACTACTGTACACAGACAGTACCGTATATATATGTGTTAGTATATGTGTAAGAACAATAAGCAGCCAATGTTTTCAACTAAAAGGCGAATGTCGTCCCAGCAGCAGCCCCAGCCCCAGCAGCAGCAGCCGCAGTCACTCTTTGGCCTTGCTTCATCCACATCACAGCCTATGCAACAACCACAAGCGCACTTTATTTCGCCCACAACCAGCCAAGGAAATCAGCCCAGCGCTACCAACAACACGACCACCGAAGCCGCGACGCAGCCCGCAACGCAGCGAAAGCCCATTCGAGAGCTCTTACGGGTGAGGCGCAATACAGGGGAGCCCTCTGCATCGAATACGGGCCCAGGGACGGATAGCAATACCTTGGCCTTCCGTGACGACGTGATACATGTTGGGGGTATCGGCTGGTCAGTGTTTGGCCAGGGTTGGAACAAACAACCTGCAGAGCAGTTCAAAGATTTACGTGCAGACCACAAACGCAAAGTAATCAACTCCATACGCTCAGCAGAAAACCAAGACGTGGACAGGGACGCGAGGTACAACTTGCCTCACAACTTTGTCTCTCCTATCAACAAAGGGGATACGCCTCAGTCCAGGTATGCCTTAAGACGAAGTCAGGCTGCTGCCTCCTCGGTGCAAGAGATTGCTGCGGCTGAACGAACTGCCTTGGACAGTTCTCGACTTGAACAGTCGCAGCTAGGGTCCTCAAGCGAATCTCCCGTTCGCAGAATCAAACGGCAGCAAGAGGAAGCTGAACAACAGCGCCGCAGCCAATCTCAACGAGAAGCCGAAAGGACTGGAATGCCACCTGTGGAAGAGAGTGGAAAGGAAACTGTCGTTCAAGAAGGGCTAGACTTGCATCGTAACCCAACGAGTTCCTCTATCAGATTCCGAGTAGACTGGAAGGCTGAAAATTACTTGCTATGGGCGGAATTGCCTTGCGAAGAGTCCACCATTGGGTATTTGAAACTGTGGATCTTCTGTCTACTGTTCCGACATAGACGCCCGGAATTGAGAGAGTACACGATGGATGAACAGTTGCGAGCGACTCCCTCAGCAATGACGCAATTTATGGAGATTTTGACGGAAGATGGGCATCGATTTACTCTGAGAGATGAGAACGAATCGGTTTCCGTCCTTGGAGAGAAAGGCAGCACCACTTGCATTACCATAATACATGACGAAGATGAAGTTAGAAGCGTATACGAGAGATATGTGAGAGATGGAAGTCAGAGCTCCCATCGAAGTGTTCCGAGGGACAAAGTATTGAAATTTTTCCGTCGTACCATAGCTAGAGATGTGGTCGACGGAATGATGGAACGAGGGTTTGGAACTTCGTCTTCTTCCCTCCCCGATGTTGACCTGGACAGCAGAAGACGACAAACCTTGGATGAATCAGTTTTACCTTCGTTTCCGGATCCGGAAAAAGGGTATATTCTACATCCTTCTGAAGATACCATCCGCTCCATGTCCTCAGAGAGCGAACTCGCGGCGATTAAGGACTTTTGCATTACGCGCACAGGACACGGCAGCATTCTCTGGTTGGGAACGACGGATATTAGACGAATCGATTTGGCGAACATAGTGGAGATTGAGCTAGGAAATGTAAATGTGGCTGTAGATACAAATCAGATGCCCGCAGGAACGGGAATCAACAAACTGGCGCATGTCACTCTATTTAACGTTTGGCCTTCCCGTCTATATCCTCAGCATCACGAAGCTCTGCGCCATTTTCAGACGGAGGAGGACAGGCGCTTAGGTAGAGGGAGAGTTCCTTTGAGTACTAGAACAAATGAGGAAAAACAAGAGCTAGATGAGTTTTATTTCCTTTTGAGAAGAGTCGTAGCAACGGAGATGGGGGGCCATTTCGTTCACTATGATGTCGAGACCGGATCTCTTAGTTTTCAGCTCCCGTACTTCCAGTCCTAGCACGTTGGAGTATTACATTACGGCCTGCTTTACCAACCGAGCGCTAAACTCTGCCAACACATCGGCCTTACGAGTGTCAGCGGCGGCTCCGGAGGGTTTGACGCTACTGTGTTTGTACAAGCAAAGAAGAGTGCTGTTTTGACCGCTGGAGCTTGTTTCCGTTCGACATTTTTACTCACCGTGCTCCTTGAAAGACTCCAATGAATTCGAAACACGGTTGGCACCGGCTGCAACAACTGGGACACCAGTAGGGAACCAGATATTCTCCACCTTGTAACTTTGGATCTGTTGCGGCGCAGATACTTGTGTATGCTCCCTGTGGCACAAGCACGAGTGTTACGAGGTCGGTCTAATCGTTCTTCGACACATCACTAACCTGTTCATTGCTCAAGAAGCATACGTTGAAAACAGGCCTGGCAATTGAAAGAACCATACTTGGAAATGTCCTCCATATATTTGAATTGACACTTCCGGGATGTACGGACAACGCTTTCAGATTCCATCCTGCAATCAGTCGTACCAGTAACCGCGATTCCATTGCAGGATAATAGTCAAGGAGAATTTACCTTCACTCTCGGCTTTTCGCTGCAGGTGTATTGCGTGTTGTATCTGATATAGTTTACTAGATCCATATGAATCCGCTCTACCGGCATATGCGACTTCGTCGGGATTTGGATTGGCCATTCGGTGCATCACAGACCTGCATACTCATGGCACTCTCTTTAATAATCTGTGTGCACTTTAACCTTTTCGTGCCACATCTTACGAAACGTTCACCACTTTTGAAGGGTTCTCCTTTGTGCCACTTTTCTTAAGTGTGTCCAATAGCAACTCAGTAAGATGAAAGTGCCCCTGTTAAGGCAACGAATGCATGAAGAAACTCATGCCGGCTCGCACACAAACTGTTTACTAACGTACCAGAAAATTCACTCCAAAACACAGTTCAAACCCTTGCTTAGTTTTGGCATCTCTGTTTCCTAAAGTGTTCAAACCCTGTATTCCATCATCGTAAACACTGACCACTCCAATACAGAAACTGTGGGCGCTAGAAGTTATATACATACGGCATTATTCACTAAAATATTGCAAGTGTCATGCTGGTGCAGGTATGCGGTAACAAAGTTTGTGACACTGTTTAAGTCTGCCAAATCCAATTCGATGCAAGAAGCGTGCCCAATGGTCTCCATCGAATTGATAGCGTCTGCGGCTTCTTGGGCTTTATTAAGGTCTCGACAAGCCAATACCACTGTCGCCCCCCTCCGAACCAACTCGCGTGCTGTACAGTAGCCAAGCCCACTGTTGGCACCTGTCACAATGGCCTTCATCCCCATGAGCGCATCCCGGGGCACGGGTTGGTTGTCGGGACTACCTGCCTTTTCTAGGACTGAAGACATTGTTGTTTATAACCGGAGGACAACCGATGATAAATATTCTAAGCAGGCAAACAGTACTCGTCCCACAAACGCACAAGACGGCGGAAAGAATTGTATGTATTACTTCCGAAACTCAGATGCCAACGAATGTCCTCAACTTCAACATTGTCGTCGTGTAAACGATTGAGGGACCATACAATTGTACAAGTGGACTGACCGTGTTCAAAGCAGCTTCACATACTGTTTCATGTTCGCATCGAAGTAGATGGACAAGCTTTTTATCCGTATCTGTGATTGGCAATTTACCAAGTAAGTCATGGCAAACGATAGGAAGTGTTTAGTAGGCGGGTTGTATTTAATTTGTCAGGGTAATCGGGCGGGATGCGGGAGAAATCAGTTACACTATTTCGTCCACAATAATTTCTTTGCTTGCTTAAGCTTTCTTCTTCGCTTGTGTTCCTTCACGGAAGCCATTCTTGAATCTACGCGGTAAAGTCTTCAAGTATCTCATTCTGCCAGTTCCCTGTGTACGACGACGCTTCGATTTAATGCTCCAGTTATCTGCACAAGACAAACAATGAGATAATCAATACAATGATAAGCACTGATGAGCGCATGACGGCAAAGCACGTACATCTACGCATCTTAGCTGCTGGGAAACCACATGAGGCGCATTTCGATTTCTGGATGTGGTACGCACGCTCACCGCATCGGCGGCAAATTGTGTGCGATTTGTTCTGCTTCTTTCCGAAGCTGCTTGTTCCTTTCGTCTGTAAACACAGGAAAAGACATAGTTACGGAAGGATCCACATCACAGTCGGTCTACGTATGCAACAGCATTGGGCAACCGAATGTAAGACATTACAAGGGAAAAAAGCGGGGATTTTGATCCCCGTATGTCCCGTATTGGCTGTACACATGGCAGTCATCAAAGACCATGCAACAACCATAAAAACGTCAGCACTCCCCTGGAGTCCCCTGAGACCCCTCACCCTAACCCTTTTTTGGAGTTTCTTTACAGGGGGGCTCATAGGGGCTGCAACACCGACTCGTGCCACAGCAGCTGGGCTCCCCCATGATCCCCACGAGCTGTTCAATCTTCCTTTCCACCTCCTTGGTGTCTTCGACGTCAATAATCAAGCGCAATTTGAACAATAATAGGCCAAGTTTTGCTTAACGGAGCAGCAATATGCCAGAGGGACGCATTCAATAGCAACTGGAGGGAGGGCAAATCACCTACCATTTTACCCTTTCCTTGGTAAGTATTAAGACGTCAATCCTACGGATTCGGACGAAAAAACACGCCAAACTGTGCACTGTTGACTAACACCAAATAAATGTCCCGCAATCCCGGACACTGTTAAGCAAGTGAAGTGTACAAGTAAGGAAGAGGCAAAAGGAAAGCCAGAAAGACGTCCAACATTTCTGGGAGTGCCGGCACTTGTCCGTACTTCAACGTGTCAATCTTTCCCTGCACCGTTCTTCTTCCAAAAAAGGAATCTGATTAACGTGAGCAAATTTTGCTTGGTGTTAAGTCCGCTTCCCCGTATCCAGGCCATAAATCTAAGCAAGCATTCATACTGCTCACTCTTTGTTTTTTCTTGCTCAGGATCCAAAGTCACTGTGGGTTCCATATTTTTTCGGGGGGGAAATTCCTTGCCTGGGATCCATGCGTTAAGCGCTCTTGGCAGACAGTCTTATATTCATGCTGATTTCGACGACATCTAAAGGCGATAATGGAAGAACGTGAGTGAAACCGAAACGAATGACATGTCTCCATTTCGACTAAAGTGGTGATCGCTGTCATATTCATGCAGGTTCAGCCAGCCCTCCTCTTCCCGGCAAGTCTGGATACTCGATTCAAGAATTGCCACCCGAAGCATTTCCGGATGGTGAACAGCCAAGGGAGGATGACTTCGATACCGATTCCACCCAGCAAGTGGGGGAAAAGCAACAGAACGACGAGAATAAGAGAATGGAACAGAGTACTGCCGTTTCTTCATCGACACCGCAACCTGCACGACCGCCGGCTGCTCCTCGAGCAGATTCGCCTCCGGTGGCAGGGGCCTCTCAATACAACATAGACAACCTTCCTCCTGAAGCGTTTCCCGAGAATAACCAAACGGCTGAAAGCGCACATGATACAGAAGGAAGGGTCGAGACCTCGTTGGAAACGGGTAACGCTGCCTATGAACGAGTCAACAACGATGACACAGATATGGCTGAGAGCAAATTGCCAAGCGCCAGGAGTCAGTACGACTTAGAGAGTCTGCCTGCAGAAGCCTTTGCCAGCGAGAGCAACGGCACTACTAAGGCAGAACATTCAGGCATCGATGCGCCTCTCGATGAGAGCATCAGAGCAAAGGTGAGCTGACTGTCTATGCTTTTGGCAGATAGCAGCTCTTCACTTAGCCAAATATGTTCCTTATCGTTGCAGCAAGTGTCCACTAGGAAGAAGGCCTACGAAAAACTTGCTCAAGCTGTCGAAGCAGGGGACAATGAAGCTGTCAGTAACTCCAGGTTAGGTAAGTTTAAAAAAACAAAAAACAACATTGACTGATAGTAAGTTCATCACTTCGGGTGGGATCCTTTGCCATGTTCTACTAACTGCAGATTCGGAATTAGTGGACTCAATGATGAAAGAAAGCAACATGTTGGTCATTGAAGGAGCTGTCAGCGCCATGCACGCATTGTACAAAGCTGGGTACACGCAATACTTTGAGGTAAGTTGTTATTTCAACCTGGGCAAACACACACACACGCATGTCTATTGCTTGGTCCTTATTGCTTCTCAGAATATCAATCCGAAGATTTTTGGTTCTCTTGTTGAGCGTGGTTTTGGACACAATAAACCGAATGTCATATCCCAATGCGAAACCCTGGTGGCGGATATCGTGGTTTCCTCGAAGAAAAATTTTGCCTCCTGCCTGATGGGCACAATGAGAAACTTAAAGAAGAAGAAACTCCCTCCTGCTGCCTGTAGATGCCTCGTCCAGGTGATAGGAAGGCGTCCGTCTATAGTTGATGTCGATGCGTTGCTGAAGCAGCTACCTACGCTCGTGATGTCTACAGATAAAAACATAGCTTCCGCTGCTGTAGAACTGGCAATTGAAACGAACCGAGTTTGGCCGGAAGAATTCGGTGAAGCCTTCGAGCGATTTAGAGAAAAATTAACTCCTACTGTTCGATCCAAGCTTTTGGCTGCGATCGCCCCTTCTCAAGAAAACAATGAGAGCAGCGACCCAAGCAAGCAACGAAACATATCTCAAGCATCTGAATTTGTCCCCGACGAATCTTACGGTACAGCCTTTACCGAGGCGTTACGAGAACATAATGCGAAGATCCTTAATGTTCTGTTTTTAGACAAATCGGGAAGCCAACAAAGCGAAAACATTTTATCAAAGCTGAAGAAGACGGAGGTGGACAAACGACTGAAAGAGAAGAAATGGAAGGATCGACAAGCTGGGATCATAGAATGCGTCGACCTCCTTATAGGCCAGAAATCTCTTGAATGCTCCCCTCAGGACGTGCGGTTTCTTCGAGAAGCAGCCATAAAAGCGATGAGTGACTCGAATGTGCAAGTGTCCCTAGCAGGCACCAACCTCCTCACTCTCCTCGCTCTTAAGATGGGGCCAAAATTTGTTTCTGTGGCTCGTACGACCCAAGAGACAATATGGGAAAAACTACGGGATAAAAAGAGCCAGGTTGTAGCGGCAGCAAGTTGTGCTCTATTGAGTTTTTTCAAAATTGGTCTGACTATCGAGGACGCAGAGGAACATATTAGGAACAACCTCAAAAACCTCTCCAAGGAGAGCAGACTACACACGCTACAATTGCTGCGCGTGGCAATAGTGTTCAAAGCAGTCATTCCGGACTTGAGTCTTACTGCTGCCAGAATCACCTCCGTTGGAAAGATACTGCTTATCTCCTGCAACGATCAGGTGATGGACGTTCGCAACGAAGCTGAGAAATGCTTTGGATGCCTCATATCCCGTATCAGTGGTCCAGAACAGCGGGGCGACGAGCATCCTGCGCTGAAGGATGTTTTAAATGACCTTGAGGAAAACAATTCCAAAAGTCATCATCGCATCTTATTCCACGCAGGGATTATTGATGATCCTAACGAAAGCCAGAATCTATTGGTCACTAAGACTGCTGGATTTCAAGCTGCGGACAAGCCCCAAGCACGTCCCACGAGTCAGAGTCAAAAGCCTGCCCAAGTTTCAAACTCTGTTGGTACGAAACAAAGCCCCAAAGACCAGTCTCATGAAAAGGATGAAAAACCTCCCAGTGAATTCATGACCATTGAAGCAGCAGAAGAAATGGTAAAGTCGCTCCCGGACGTAGACTTGAGCAACATAGATGACACGGCATGGACGAAGAAATGCGCCTGTCTGGATTCCATCACACGAGCCTTTCAGCAGGTTGGGGCCTCCAGTGGCAAGTTTGCTGAAGCTTGCTTTGTGTACGTATACACGAAAACCAGAAATTTCAAGGATTTGAACAATGCCAATATATTAAAAGCTGTTGCCAGAGTATTCTCAGAATGTGCCTTAAGGTCCGGAAATACTGGTGTTGAAATTCCCGCTGAGTTACGGAGTGACGAAGAAGTCTCAACAGCCTCTAATGAAGAACAGTCTTATCGCTTCCCTTTCTGCGTCTGCTCAGCGATTATCAAATCATCGTTGATGGATAGAGTAAAAGAGCAACCTTCTCGTGGGGGTAAGGAAATATTCCGGCTTGTGGAATGCATGATGTTCACCTCCACCGTTGATGCTGTTAGTCGCAAAGTGCTTGATCGCTTTCAAGACAACAAGTTGCCTGCAGTACAAACGGCTGTGAATAAGTGTCTTCTTCAAGCTCTAGGGCATTTTGGGGCTTTCAAGTTAACCAAGGATACCCTTAAATCCGTCTTGAAGCGCTGCATGGGTGGAACGACCGGAGTGAAGTCCAGTAATCTCCCTCTTAAGAACAGTGCTACTGATCTTCTAGTGCTTCTACACTCTCACATTGGGAGTCCTATTGTCTCAATCGTGGAGGCCTACATTGATGAAAACGGCGATGATAGCTCTAAAGTAAGTCAGCGGATACTGAATCCGGTTCTGCAGAAATTAGGAGAGAACAGTGCTTCCGTTGAAGAATGCGAACGAAAGAAGCAAGTGCCTATGAGAGAAGGTGGTTTTTGGGAATGCTTGACGGGTAAGGGTGTTGATACACGCAAGAAGGCCACCTCCGATGAGGAGAGGACTGCGCCAGGAGCATTAACGGCTGACTTTTCCTTGGACTTAACATCAGTTCTGACAGAAGAACTTTGGAGGGATTTGACATGCATGAAAAATGTGACAGAAGGGGGTGAAGAGAGAAAGGCCTGGAAACTTCGGAATGAAGCTGTCGAGAAGCTTTCAAACTCGTTGCAGAAGGCAGATAAGGTGGGAATCAAGGATAACCAAGGCGTGTACAAAACGCTTAAAGCTTTAAAGGATCGGTTACGCGACTCAAACGGCAACATCAAAGCGAAATCTGCTAACTGCATTGCACAGATTGCTCGCAACGGACAAAATGCAGTGTATGAGCAGGCCAAAACTGTTTTACCCGACTTGTTTCCTCTCACAAGCGACAACAAAGCAGTGATTCGATCAGCTGGAAAGGAGGCATTGGATGCTTGGGTCTTTGGACGGAACACTAAGCCGTCGTCGGCCAATATTGAACGCGTTATTCCGTTACTTTGTGAGCACTTGAACTCTGCCACGAACAAAGATGAACCACTTTTTTGGATGGCAGCTGTATTGGAAAAGTGTGACCGGGATGATATCTCAACTCCCGGACTGAAACGTCTTTCGAAAAGTAGCATTGTGTGTTTGAACGACCGACGAATCAGTACTCGAAAAGCTGCTACCGAAATGCTAGACCAGTTATTAAGATTAGGGTGTGGGGAATTCGTCTTGAAAGAAGTTAATGGACTGAACCACAGCGACTCTGATGTTATCAAGCCGATAGTCGACAGTGCGTTAGAGAGGTCAGGCCAGATGGAATTATCTGAGGCGCATGGTGATCTTTCGCGGCAGACAAGAAGAGTCAACGTTGGTCGATCTGCGCGAAAGAAGGTAGAAAGTTCAGGGAGGCACAGATCCTCCTCCCGGAATGCAAGACCAGAAAGACAGAGCGCTGGTGAACGTCGGGTGTCATCCACACCTAGCGACCAGCCTAAACTTTTGTTTGGGAGAACAAACGGCAAACTTGAACGCGCAAGGAGACTCAGGCAACCGTTTCGCGCGAATGAAGGGCAACATGTCTCCGGGTTCACCGTCGATGGGAGAGTTAAGAGTGAATGGGAATCATCTGGCTGCTGTACAGACGCCCTGCTGCAGCTTCTTTTTTGCGATGCCACGGTTTCCGTCTCTGCTCATAAGGACTGGGAACAGGGCATGTATGCAGTACAAGAAAGTGTAGGTGAGCATGAAGTGAACCAGGAGGGTCATACTGCAGTGTCCAACAATGTCGACTTAATTTTTAAGTACTGTTCGGTAAGGTTCACTTCTCAGAAGACGAATGTGATAACTGCTGCGCAAGATCTTATTAGCTCGGTTTTAAGTTACATAGAAGAAAATGGCCTGCCGTTGACTGAGTATGAAATAGAATGCTTATTACCAACGTTGGTGCATACGGTGGGTCACAATCACAAGCATATCCGGGACAAGTTTGGGAAGCTGCTTCGACGTCTTTGCTTTATTGTAATTAAGTTCGACCCGAACTTCCGGGCTTTGTCACGGGCTTCTCAATGCGTTTCCCACGTGGAAGGTGAGGAACACAGATCGCTTATTTCTCCGCTTACTCAGTGCAAAGAAATTGTGACCAAAATGATGCGAGAGTTGGCACACACTCCTAACCAGCGCTCCGCTGCAGACGTAATGTCGTTGATCGCTGTTATCGTGCATCAGCGGAGGGTATCAGCTGCTTCGTCCGCAGAAAACGACCATATCCATTTGACGAAACAAGTTGGCAGCTCTAAAGCCCTATGGATTCCCAGTGTAGAATTTCTGGAAACTAATAATAATGAGCTCCGGCAAAGCGTGTTGGAACTATGGAGTGAAGCCCATGAGGCTCACGGGTTAGACGAACAGAAAACTTTCTCCCTAGTCGGAGGAGAAGAACGAGTCTCTTCTAAGGTGCTGGATATGATGCATGAGCGGTTCAAGCGGCTCAGTACGTCTCAACTCATGGGGGATCACAGCTCACAAGAAGTTACTGCTGGTGAAATACATGAAATAGTCCGAGCTGGGAAGCAAACGTCTGACGGGTCCCCAAGGGAACGTGTAACTGCCTCCAAGCGACATGGTCGGGACGCTTTTGAGGGGACATCTACAGACAGATGTGGTAACGTGGATCACGAGACCTCGGATTTAGAAGCTCAAATCGAGGCCGTGAATGCTGCTTTGACAGCACTGGGGGATAAGAACGAATCTACTCAGCCAGAGGTTACGCAGAATCAAACTATGGACGAAAGACGTGAAACCTCAATGATTCCAGCGACTGAACTAAAGGCCGCTTTTGGTACTGAAGAGGACAGTACTCCACGGAATGTCCCCTCGAAAGTGTCACCGGGCGAGAATGCGCGTGGAGAAGGAGGGACTGGTCATGCTGAAACACAAAGGGACAGTGAAAATATTGCCTTAAGCCTGAGAAGGGAGAACTCTACTGAAACTCGTGCAAGTGATCTGCCTGTACCCGAATGGTTGGAGCAAGAGCTCAATTCAATCAGAGATATGCAGAGCCTTTACAGTGCAGCGCTGGATGAAGCACGCCAGGCCAAGCGAGCATTTATAGCCCAAGGCGGGGATGCTGCAAATTGGTACTTGTCCTCGGATGTGGGCAATGTGGACATGCAGCATAGAACTTATAAACGCTGCGCCCTTGCTTTACAGCGACTACAGCAGTATGTTGATGAATCTTTCGACATCATGAGGTCTCACGGGAAGACCAAGGCTCGTCCAGGTGAAGTGCAAGACGAGGCCCCCGAACAAAATCGCTCCTTACGGTATTATCAAGCTGTAGAACGAGCGTCTGCTTTTATCAATTTTGCTGATACGATAGTGCGGACTATTAGTTGTCTACTGACTGACGTGTTCGGAGGACCACTGAAACCTTCTTTTAACAACCAAACAGCAGCCATTTCTTTCCGGACAGACGGTCGCGCAGACGAGTTGATGGCAGTACCCGCGTTATCCCTGTTGATGAGCCTCACTAGACATAAGAGAGTTGCGGAGAACTTGCAATCGAAGACCTTGAATGGGGTGCTTTTAGAAGTAATGCAAAGAACCGTCCAAGGCGATGTGGATACTTCCGTGAAAGAGCAAGCCAGGGCAGTTATTCTGCGTGTTTCTTATCGTGCACAGCAGGACCGGGTGATCATCGCTCTTCTGGATGCGCTAGCTCGAAGCGGGACGCATATGGGCGAGACCCATGCTGAGCGTGGACATATGCAAATGCATCCCACGGTCCAATCTAACTTTACTCGTCTACTTCTACGAACAGTGGCCCAGGCCGCGTTTGGGAGAGAATGGCAAGCCGCGGGAGGCCTTGGTGCTAATGACGTATATCGCGCTCTGTGGGAAGAAGCACCGCGCGCAGATCAGAAGTCCAACAGTGCTATCAACTTTTTCGACATAGAAAGTGTGATGGGCGCTATTGGTAGCTACATGGAAGCTGCACAGCTCGAAGTGTCCCCGCAGGAGCTCCGGGAGCACATGGATGCATCGAAGCCTGCGGAGGAACCATCGCCATTACTCGCTGCGTGTCTAACACTGCGACGATTGTGTGAATTTCACCCCACAAGAGTGCTTGATATGGTGTCTAACACTGCGACGGATTCTGTCAAACTACGAGAATACTCCCTATATTTTGTTACCATGATATACCCTGACCGAAGCTTCGGCAACGACACGCACCACCTCGAAGGTTACGAGAATAACGATCCTCTGTCAGCTTTTCAAGAAGTATTATCAAAATTACAGAAAGCAAAGAATGAAAAGAACGAAGAACTGCAGTCGATATGCATCGATGAGGTCTTAGCGCTCGAAACGGCAAATCCGTCGCTCGAGGAAGGTTTTCGAGATCAAGCCCAACGGACTTTAGGCCCGGCGACCTTCATAGAATTCGACGTTCTTAAGGCACGAAAAAAAGCCTCTCGGTTGTCTAAGACTTCGAACAGGAAATCCGTAGGGACAGCCTTAGGTTCAGCAAAGACTCTGTTGCAACGGCACGGACGATCAAATGCCGGAACACCCCTCTCTCCAGTTTCGGAACGGAATGAGACTGTTTCAGTCGCCAATCGCGAAAGCAAGCAAGCGAATAGCAGTGCGTCACAGCAGACTCCCGGCAGAGAAAACAATCCTGATGAAGACGAAAATGTACCCCAGAAAGGAAATCGTGAAAGTGGACAGTCTTCTGACTTGTCTTCTCGCTTTTCTAGTCTTCAACAGAGGGCGAAGTTGCTGCACACCTAGTTGTATCAGATTACGTTTTTGTATACTGTAATATTTGAGCCAAATCCGGGGGACGCTGATGACGTCTATTGCTGTTGAAAACTAGTTTCGTCGATGTGTCAGCGTAAATTCGCCTCGATCCTGCCGGCCCCACAATCCTCAACTCTTGCACATGTAGCTGTCTGTCTCCTACGTATTGAGCATCCGAATACATGCATTTTACAAGCCGCTTAGGCTGAGCATCTCCAGCTGCCAAGTTTGATATCGTCACCTGCAGTGCTATAAGAAATACCGTAATTCTTCGAACAGCCCAGACCCGGCTCCCGTCCCATACCTCATCTCCACATTGCAACTGCCCATCGCTTCGGCAAAACAATGTTGCGATCAGCTGCAGCAATAAACACAAAATCATTTCGACGTTCTTGAACTCTACCGTTAACGGCTATTGCTTACACTATCACTAGCAGTAGTTGGACACCAGCGGCTGCAATCGGAGTCCTTGTACTGCAGGACACACGGATTCACGTAACCCTCACCATAAGGAGCAGCCTTCTGGAAAAACAATAATCCGTCCTTGTTGAAGGAGAATTGCTCCTTGTAGGCGGTGAGGATACCATCATGGGAACATTCGTAATGGGGAGTAACCGAAAGAGCCAGAGTATTCTCTGTTTGAGAGTTCATCGGGGAGTGAAGCAACCGAGCATGTATCCAAAGAGCAGAAAACTTACCACGATGAGATATCACTGATAATGAATTTAAGTCCGTCGCACCATTTCCCAAAGGCGTTAAATTCGATAGCAGCCACGATCTACGGACAATGGCAGCACAATCCCACAGAGGAAGTCCATTCCACGACAGGCAATCAACAGCGAAGAAGGTTTTGGAACGCATATGGAAGATACCGTCGAGCACTGAAGCGCTACCCCCCTTCGAACCTGGGCAACCTGCAGTAAAAAAACTGGATTCTCTGATGAGTGCGAGTTTCATACAGAGTGGAAACTAACCAACCTCCTGGAATGTTCAGTGTCCCAATGTAGAGCCGTAGTCCATGTTTATCTCTAATGGTCGTCCGAGAGCTGCGGGCAGGACACAGTCGGTGAAACCTTTCCATCGACATTCAGAGAGTATACGTACTTTGCCGCAACCAAAGTAGCATGGGTGCCCTCGGGACGGGGGATAACGATCCACCCTTCCTCCAAAGAACCCGAACCATCCAAATCCTGTGGAACTTCGATAAGCCACTGCAGGTTTACAGGAAGAGTCATTGAGGATCATGACGAATCATCCACAAAATGTACTACATAAATAGTTACCTCCGGCAGACTCATATGGGACACGAATGCTTTCCGTTTGACAAGATTGTTGTGCGCAGGCTTTTTGCGTGTTGGACCCGATTCGTCGAGCAAAATGTCCCCGTCCCCTTCAGCGGCAGCGGCGCCAGACGCCCCCTCTGTCATATCGTGGTCGTCTCCACCATTTTCTTCCGAGTGCGTAGCCGAGTCATCTTGGTTGGACGCTTCGACGACCGTTCGTAGCCGAGCATGTGCGTCTTTGCGTTGTTGGCGCTGGCGCTCCAGGAACTGCTGCCTGCGTTTATTGTGACTGGATACGACGGATGGGCGCCAGAAGAGTTGCCCCTCCCTCTGCTCGCTCAGATTCGTGGCCCCGACCTCCATCACGCTTTTACCGACGCCCAAACTTCCCCCAAACCATTTGTGAAGTTCAAGTTTGGCGGTCTGCGAGGAGTACGTGGGCGAAGACAGTGTTGAAGACATTCCGGTCGGTCCGGTCCCGGCGGTCCGGTCCAGTTTCCGAAGGTCATGATTGAAGCGTCGGGGACTCCGGGTAGTTCGGGTGAGTTCGGGTTAATAGCAATATTGGAATCTGTTACATTTTGTTATCATCATGCTTTTCGCATTAATCCAGTGAACCCTGTGGCAATTCTTCTTTCGGTATTCTGTATGACAAGAAATGCCTGTGGCCAAAAGGTCGTCCGTCTGGCGGGGATTCCTAATCATTCCTTGGGTCTGTGTGAAAAAATAGCACATACCAGTGTACGAAAGCGGGAGCACATGTAATGAGGCGCTTTCTGTGCAGAGCGATAGCAACACGACCACTGTATGGCGACATTTTATGGTCCATGAAGGATGGGAAAATGCTCTGAAGCAGCGACAGGAACAAAGATCGAACCAGCAACGTTTGTTGCACCACACAATGTCCATACGTGGAAGCAAAAGAGAAAGGGAGGAACAATTGATAGAATAGTGACATTCATCGTTGATGAGAGTATGCCCTTCCGAATTGTTGAATCTCAGTCATTCAAGAGGATGCTAGAGAGCGGCATAGGAAGACATGCCGTCCAGACGCACAATCGGCCACAAGGTTGACGAGAGAGCATCGAATGTAAAAGAGAGAACAGGTGATATATTACGTTCTCTTACCACGCTGGTATTAAGCGATAATATTTGCCCGAGTAGTGATGGTCGCTCATTCTTTGTCGTTCTCTCTCACTATGTGGACGCTTGCGAAGGCTTCTCATTGGGTCCAAACACAGGAAATGAGATCGCCGATGCTTTACGTAATATCAGTGTTAAGAGAGGACTTAATCCTTCTACACGAATTCCTGCAGTAGTCACAGACAGCGCCTCCAATATGAAAAAGGGAGTACGACTATGGGGTGCGATGGAGAATTCTCAGGGTCCCATATGACTGGATGATGACCACTGGATGATGACCACGATTACCTAGCGGATGGTGACATATTGCAAGGAGAATCAGCTACGTGGCTTGCATGCGTAGCTCATATTGTACAAAATGCTCTTAAAGATGGTATGCATGAGGAAGGCGTGTCCTCGTTAATTAACAAGGTTCAGTCAGTTTGCGAAAGTTTTCGACAGCAAAACTTGTCTCGATTGCTCAACGAAGTAAGGGATAAAGAAGGGTTGAAACACCTAAGGCCTCGTTTAAGTAATGATACGTGCTGGCATAGTGTCTACTGCATGCTCAGCAGATTCCGGTTAAAAGCAGCGCATACATTGTTCCCAACAGAACTCTACTGGTTTAGAGGATCGAGCTACTGAGGCCTCCAATGAGGAAGTCCCTCCACTACGTCTTCATCCAAGCAACACTGAAGAACCATTAGAACAACAGATTGGGTTCTCTTTGCTGAATTTTGGAAGAAGCACGGCTATAGTTTTCCAGTTCGAAACCCTGTGGTGAAGTGTTTGCTGGCTATACCGGCATCTACAGCCACTGCCGAAAGCTCCTTCAGTATTGCTGGCATTAATCATGGGAAGCGAAGGACTCGTCTACGTAGTGAACGGCTTGAAAGTATAATGGTCGGTCAGATATAACCGCATTGGCACGTTGCTGGACGGAGAGGATAGAATAGAAGAAGAGCAGTACATCACTCCTGCAAATCTGCAAGGCTTGTCAGGGGCCTTTCCCCCAATTGAAATAAACTTAGGCATCTGTATGCGCCCACCACTGTACACAAGTCCTCACAGTTAAATTTGTTTACCCGATGACCGACCCGTGACCGAGGTTTCAGAGGACCGCACCGAAACATTCGGTCCCTGTTGGGTTTCTGCCAGTCACTCCAGGAGTTGAAGCCTTCATATTTGTAACTCACAGGCGACAAGGTAGGGCGTAAAAATAACAATGAAAGGATTCAACTACAGTATACACGTACCATACAATTTGTCCATTCATGCACTGAAATTACGTTTTTTCCATCATCATCGCAACCTTCTTTCATTCCATTATACACAGTTTGTAGTATCCTAGCCGTATAACAATGTAAGCCGTATATCCGTCATTTGGCCAATTACAGTATATTCAATAGGAATACCGATTGGCAATTGTTTTGTCGCATTCGCATACGGGCGATCTGTCACATATGTGTGTGTGTGTCGCATACGGTGAAGGCTTTTTCCGCAATGGCGAAACCCCTGTTACACCTTGTTTTCGTGTTAATATGGACAACATTATATTATATTACCCTTTACACAAGTACAATATAACAAGCTCCTGTTTCTTGTTTCAATGGAAGAAAATACGTTATGTTTTATTTTACGATGCATTCAGATGAACCCTTCAGTTATTTCTCCGAGAAATTCGGTGGAAATATATGTTCCAGTCGTTTTGACACATGTACACATCGGTTGCGGATTCGTCTCCGTTTCTTATACCGTTACGGACCCTGACCCCTAACCCTTTTTGTGTAATTTTTGCCGGGAACTGCATTCCTCTCTAGATCTATACAATAGTGCACACACACACACACACACACACACACACACACTCACACACATATATATGTTACATGATGTCTGAACCGATCCGGTGTTTTTCAACTTCAATCCCCAACATATACTGTATAAGACTCTTTGAATGAATTTAGTCCATGTGATCGTATAGATAAAGCAATGGCGATTATTTTGACGCGTTTAGATTCTCAAAATACAGGTTAAATATTATGCTATGCCGGCTTAAACACAAGAGCCTACGTGTTTTACATCGTCAACTTGGTCTTCAGAAAAAGACGGCAACTTTACTACACCCAATCGAGGATTTAGGGTTATAATTTCACACCCACATATAGAGAATCAAGAAGATCATCGTTTTCCAAATAATATGGGTATGGTTTATATTGTGAAAGACAACTGCTTTTCACTCTTATGTCTCCGGAACGAGTGCGACTGATTCCTGCCTCGTTCACTTTCTCCCGGTCAATTATTGCGGCATACAGCTCGTTTAGGAAGTCCTGGTGCCATTTTTCAATTTGTTCACCGACTAAATATCCTTTCTTGATCTTGGAATGTCCCCATTTGCCTCCGTAGAAGCCTACTTTCAACCGCTGGAACACGTCGTTTGCTGACTCTCCGACCAGGAAGAGTGACGTACAATAGTGCAGGTTGATATACGCATACACTTTGTGTTAGCTCTCGTACGAGAAACTCTTAACTAACTCGTGCTCTGATCGCTCGAATTACGCGTCATTGTCCCGTACACGCTAGTTGCGCAAAACCCGGTAGCCTCACACCATCGACAGCTTTCATCTAATGAGTGCCCCTCGTGCTATCCCGTCCATGCTGTCTGGTCATGCCTGATTCGAAGCTCGTTCAGCAGATGTTGGATTGAACGAAGGGAATCCCCTAGATCGGGGGAACGTAATCAGAATGGTATTCAATGCCTGCCGGCGGCATACGCTTAATGTCTTGAGAAATGCCTGAAATTTGCTGCTCTATATTGTCAAGGAGTTGTACCGATTGATCAACCTCTGTACACTTTCTCGCCATCCCAGAATCACGCAGGGGGGCGTCTTGGTCGGGCGTCGTAATTGCTGACTCTTCACCCGCTGCAGACCCTTTACCTAAGGGAGAATGACGAAGAGAGGCATCTTCATCCGGGATCAAAGCGGCACTTGTTTCATTGTTTCCAGACGGATGTTTCCACCATGCATTCACATCTCTAGTGAGTATACGAAGTCGTGAAAACCACGTGATGCAATCGCAATACACATCAATCAGTCCCAACACCTTCTCCGAGCGGTAGTGTATCAGTACACGGTCGACAACATACGGTACATGTACCGCGGCCTCGTCGACCAGCCTGTGGATGTGTTTTGCGATAGTCTGCAGGATGTCGGAAAACAGTTGCACAATGTCTCGGCGGATATCCATTGTGATGTACCTTCTCTTAGACGTCGATTCTGCTAGGTTCCATTTGATGCTATCACACCTCTTTTTTATCGACACGAATTTATCCTCTTCCTCGAACGCTTTGCTTGACCACTTACACGATGAATGATACACTTCGGTAAGAATATCCATCGCATCTTGTAAATCGATTGAAATACTCCTTCGCTCCGGAACTCGAATGGGATAAGCTGAGTGTTGTAGTTCGGGTCGTTCCATCCGGTCAAAGGCAGACGACGAATCATGTCTTGGGTGTTGTTTTTGATCGACCTTTTGGTACCAGTATTTGATCAACAGCTCTCGTGTGATCTGAAACAGGAAATGGGCATCTGCGTGGAACCCTTTATCATTGCAATCCAGGCCCCGTTCAACACAGTCACAGATAAACTGCACGACTTCCCTCGACGAGGCAAGTGCATCAAACACTCGCGACGGCCGATTGCGACATTTTACCACATGAAAAACAACACGACTGCATATCTTCCAGTCATCGTACATCAACGCTCGCAAAACAGATTTCCCGTCCGCTGTAAACTCCTGAGACGTATGGATGTGATGCAAACCTCTCTTCCAATTCAGCTGATATTCGTGAAGCACATAAAGCAAGGAGTCAAAAAAGTACAAATATTTTGACCTCTCACACTCATCTCCGTTTTCTTCGTTGTTGTTGGTCATCTCAAGTGCATTTTCCTCCTCAAGTACACTTTCCTCGAATGTAAGACGTTCTATGCATTCGTCCACACCGAGTTCTCGAATGCGACTCCATATTTGGGTATCTTCGTCATCTGGCTCCACCGATGCAGGGTTTTGGGGAGCTCTAGCTTCCATGGGGAACACCTTATAGAGGTTACTCGCAGCTTTGAGGTACTGTTCAAGGGACAATGTGTCCTGGGAACGAGCAAGTGCAAAGTGGTCTTCATGATGCCTCCATACCAAGCTTTTATGGTACTCTTCAGGAACTTGGTCATACATCGCTGCTTTTGGGACCTGGACAGGACGCCCTGGACACTTTGTAACGTCTTTGGAAAAAGAGAGCCCCTTTGGTGGAGTATGCCTCAAAAGGGTCTGCGAGGCTTCGGTTTGGCGTAGCGTGTCTGCGGTTACCAGCATATCGTTCTCTAGGATAAGAAAACACTCCCGCAACTGCTGTTGCGTTAAACGGAGAACCTGCACCTCTCCGTTTGGCTCATTCATATAAAACACCTGGAGTATTGGGTCATTGGGATGCTTGGGTGTTTGCAGTTTTTTTCGAGCGTAGACAACAGGTGGCGAATTGTCGGTTGAGCTTCCTCCACATGCGCCTTTGTCGACATCATCGGTTTGACCTCGGTAGTTGTACAATGTGGTGGGAGGACCGGACTCGAAGTAAACTGAACTTGACGTACATCTGTCGTGGTGGAGGGACTGGATTCGAAGGGCACTGGCTGCGACGCATTCGCCATTTTTTCGTGATAATGGCCTGCTGGTCATGAATATACCGTATGTGCCAGAAAGATTTTACGCTTTCTTACGCGCGCAACCGTAAAATGTTTGCGCAGCTCCGGCCCAGGGAGCGATTCAAAGGCGGGTGCCAGCGGGCAGAGCCGGCGCGCACTCCCCTCCACTGCGTTGCAGCACCGTGCATGGCAGGGCCAACTGTGCGGCGCAGAACGGGCCACAGCCGGACAAAAGTAGCCTTCCCCCCGAAAGACGGCTCCCCTGCTTTTTGTTCTTGCGCATCTTTTGCTGCTCCTTGTTGATTCGATTCAAGTTGTGCATCATTTTGCGCTCCATGTACCATTCGGCGCCCATTCGGCACTGGTCGTCGTTCCAATAGAAGGGGTTAAACACATTCCACCCGGTTATTTTGTCGGCCCTGGGGGATAAAAATTACAAAAAAGGTCACGTGGCACAAAGATTTTGCTGTTTTGAAATACCAGCGAAGTCAGATAATTTCAAATTTTTTGAGTTTGAGTTGATACGCGCAAATTATCACGGCAAAAAGTGAACAACTGATATTGGTCTGTCTATTACCCAGGGCATATTACCAGAAGCATGTCGCAAAC
>LVLI01001162.1:0-31850 GCA_001687465.1 Halocafeteria seosinensis
GCAGCAAGCAGGGCGAAAAGACAGTGTGATCCGGGTGCTAGATACGTAGCCGTGTTCTGAGTTTCTAGAACAGGACCTTGTCCAAAGGGGAACCACAAGGGAACAAAAAAGGTCAGGGATGAAAGGAAAGATTGTACGACTTGAAGCGGAGATGCCGGATCTTGGCTTCCAGCTGCTTCAGCTGAGCATGGAAGATGAATGGAAGATGCTAAAGTAAGCAGCACCAAAACTCAGAATCTTCGCCCCCCTCCAACGGCAACTTTAGATCCCTGGAAACTTGGAGCGCGAGAGAACCTTCTCAAGATCTGAGTTACGTCAACTTCTCACAATTGTCATGAATTCCCAACTTCTTCAGCTGTAAAGCACGCAAGTTTTACATTTGGCGCAGCTGATAACTCGCTTCCTGTGTGGCTGCTTTACGATTGCCTTCCCTTCCGCTGCAGCTACGCTGAAGAGAGCAGCTGCTCTGTGCAACGTGTTACGTCAACAGCGAATGTACCACATTTCATTGCGGCGCACCATTTCTGCCATATATATATATATCAGCTTCCCCTTCTTCAACAGTAGGTTATTGCTTGCGATCTCCACAAGTTGTGGCACCCTACATCGCTTGCGCAATTCTTCTACTCCACTTCCACCAGGTTGTCAGGGCGTTTACTCTCCTGCTTGTATCAGGCTCCCTACCCCTTTGTAAAGTCACTAACTACTGTTCTAGCACAGGATTCTCAACCAGTGGACAACCACTCATAGCTCTATTTGGAATACCTCACGCGTAGCTCCTTGAAGATGACGTAATACCCCTGTCACTGGAAGTCAATGTTTCTCTGGCCTCTCAATATGCCCTTATCACTGAGAGTCAACATGAGACTGAGAATCACGGCAATGCTCCCTCTGGTTCCTTTGGTACAGCGAATTCATAGCTAGTGTATCTTGTTGCAGACTTCTCACAGAATTTCTCAGCGAATTCACTTCCACAACCGTAATGCTCAACACATACTTCCCCTTTCTCTCTGACGCCGTGCATACACCTTCGACCACTTCTTTCGTCCCTTGTCTGCTCCTATGTATGTCGTGTACATGAAGCCAGAGGAAAGAAAACCGGCGATCCTTCGCCACGTCCTAACAGTCGGTACATCCTCCATACACGCATTACACTTACCAAAAAAAAAAAAAAAAAAGGTCTCAGTCACAAGCGAGCGTAGTATTAGTTCAAGTTTTAAGTTTTATTCAATTCACCAATTGTTGCTAATACTACTTGAACTTGTTGTAATTGCAATACTATATTAGTGCCTGCGTGCCTCAGCGTCCTCCGACAGTAGACAATCGATGATAATTTTCTGGATTGTTAGTTTTTTCTGCATAGCATACCATAGGGGTAGTAGATACGGTGCTCTCATTATGTTCAAGGCCGCTGGCGCGACGCCTACACGTCGCGCATTGTCTTCTCATGAAGAAGATGTGGACGCCGTGAACTTGATGTCGAGTCCTTCCCAAGCATTAGATCGCAATGATGACCATTTTTCAGCCAAATCTCCCGGGATCCCACAGGATAGGAAGGGGAACAAAGACAAAACTCCTCAACGAACGTCATACTCCCGCGCGACAGCGTCGGGAGCGTTGGAGGAAATGCTCCAGTGCCCGATGAAATTGGACATGAACGAGATTAGATCCCTGGCATTTCAGAATGTAGGAGAGAAACAGCGGCCCACAGTGTGGAAATTACTGCTTCATTACCTCCCCAACAACACGGAGACTTGGCAGGAGCATCTCCACAAACAGAGAGAAGCGTACCGCGAATTCATCCAGGACGTGATCCCGCTACCGAAATCCGGGGATGATACAATGGACCAAGAAATTCACCTTGACCGAATTCGGGTACGCGAGGAGGGGTTTGTAGATTTCGACAGTTCGTTCGAGGAGGAGGAAGAGACTGAGAAAGAGTTAGAACGGAGACAACAAGAAGGCCTTCGCGCAGCACTAGAGAACCTCGGAAGTGCATCTGAGAGAGGAAAGGGCGATTACAGGACCTTATTTGGTATACGTAACGACGAGGATGATGAAAGCGATGGTTCGGATGATAAGAACTCTCCTGTTGTAGCAGCAGTACCTTCCCCAGCCAAGGATAGAAGCGCTCTCTTCGACAGCTCAGATAGTGAGAGCGAAGATGGGGAGGCATCTATTGGAGACAAGACTGACGACATACGAAAAGCACTATTTGGATATGAAGATGGCAATCAGGGTAGGAGTCGGCGATCAAGCTCCCAGAAGATTAAGGAGACAACGACGCAAAGTGCTTCTGTCTCAGCGTCTGCAAGCAGTATTCACACCAGCACGAAGGGAACGTCACATGACGGGGATGCTGTACAAAGCCACCCGACTTCGACGCAAGACGACGGAGGCAAACAAGCTCAGCAAAGTAGACCACAATCTTCTCAGAAACAGTGCTCTCATTTATCACGCGAATCAGTCTCTAATGTGTTCGATCCATTGAGTACGGATCCTGACAACAGTTGGTGCAACTACTTTTCTGACTCCAATCTACGGAGCCAAATAAACAAGGTGAGCACGGGCACCCTATGTGTTGACAAAAACTTTTGAAGGGTGTATTCTGGATATGAATTTGTAATCCCTCGCAGGATGTACTACGAACTCATCCGACGCTTCAGTTCTTTCAGAAGAAAGCAATCCAGAAGATCTTGAACCGAGTCTTATTTCTGTTCGCGAAACTCAATCCTGGAGTGGGCTATGTGCAGGGAATGAATGAGGTATGTTGAGCGCTAATTGCTCTTTCTGTGACTCTATTATTTTCTCTGTATCTACGCGAACAGTTGGCAGCCCCGCTCCTCTATGTTATTGCAACCGAGGATGGAATCTCTCTGGAAGATGCTGAGGCTGATACATTTTATGTATTTACTGGTGCGCTTCTTAAATGACTTTGTTTTTTTTGTTGAATTATATGGCTTTTCTTTGATGTACCGCAGCTCTTATGGCAGAAATGAGGGACGTGTTCATTAGGGATAATGATCGAAGTGTTGACGGCCTAGCAGGAGTGATGGAAAATCTGAGAAGGCTCATCCAGTAAGTCCACAGGGGAAGCTTTGGGTTCTTTAACTTTTCCTCTAAATAGTTGTGCTTTATGCAGCACCTGTGAACCTATGCTGGCAAAGCATCTGGGGGGTATGGGAGTAGAACCTGATATATATGCTTTCCGCTGGCTGACCACGCTATTAGCGCGGGAATTTGATCTACCTGACACGATTCAACTATGGGACAAATTTTTTGCGGATCCCGATAGGTTCCAATTTACCCTACACTGTTGCGTAGCGATGATGAGGATACACCGTGATGAGCTTCTCGAAGGGGACTTTGGAGACTGTATCAACTTGTTACAAGAATTTCCTCCTGTTGATATCCAAACTCTCATACAAACAGCAGTTGATATTCGCAGCGAAGCAAAACGAAAACTGTCCTCGCAAAAGAATGAAGCTGCTGGTGGAAAATCTCAGGAGCGTAGAGCACAAGATGCATTGCGGAATCAGTGGAATGTGTCGAAATCAGCTATCGCGGATGCTTTGAGAGAACTTAAACGCAAAGGTGCTGCGAGAGATGATTTTGCAGGTACATATCAGGAACCCTACGAACGCCAGTCTAGTTTTCTTGTGCATTCCGACGATGAAGTTGATACGGACGCCAAGCGTAACGTTGTGACTTCGGCGAAGCGTGCTGCCAACGTTGTCGGTCGCGCGCTTACACAGCCTTTTAAACAAGCATCCTCTCAGGACAATCAAGACCAGGAGCTGCGTGAAATTTCGAAAATGAGTTAGGAGTTAGCCATGGAGTTAGAGGTTCCTGGAATTAGGAGCACAGGGACTAATAATATATTAACGCTGAGACTGCCTTTGTACATTGTTTCGGGCGTATTCTCCTTCTAATTGACCATATTTTCTATTATGTTTCAATGGACATTCGGCCTCCCAAGTTTTAAGCACTCTTATGCAGTTGTCTTTTGAAGTTGCTCCAAGGCATTCTGAGCAAAGTATTGAACATCTTTATCCGCATCGCTCTGCAACTTTGATAACGGTGTTTGAACTTCGTTAGACATGTTGTTGGCAGCAAATACATCGCATAACGATTTGATAACCTTAGCTGAAACAAATTTCACATTCGGAACCGAGTCGCGCGTTCCCCTTAAAATGATAGGTAACAATTCATTGAGAACACCGGATAACTGGGGGGTCGAGCACAAATGCTCAATTGCGTATAACACGGTTATGCGCCCCAAGTAACTTGTTGAAGAGTCATAAAGCTTGGTCAAATTAGGAACTAGATGTCGCATGCACCAGTCAGCACCCATTTGCTTTCCCAGTTCTGCTAGACTTCTGGTAGCCGCGACCCGTACACTTGCGACGTGATCCCTGAACATATCCCAAAACGGTTGAAATAGATGTTGCTCAAACAGTTGAGGACCCAAATGCTGCGCCAACAGGGGTACCTGCTGGACAATGTTCTGGCGAATGCGCCACTGTTGGTCTTCAAAGAGAGACATTAACTTTGGCAGAACAACTTCTCTAGTCCTTTTGCTTCCAATTGTTCCTACCACGTTATCAAGATTAGATAAAACTTTTAACCTCACTTCAGGGATTGGATCACCCATGAAGTCAACAATTTTATCAAGAAGGGATTTAGAAACGCCCTCTTCCCCCAATTTGGGAAAAGCTTCAACGAGTGATTCAGCCAGATTCACTTGCACATGAACCGCCTGGTCCACGACTAGCTCATTCAAAGTAGGCATAATATAATCGAGAAATGTCTTTGCTCCTATTATGTCACAAAATCCGGAAATATTCTTAACAGCACCAGCTCGAACTTCTGCCTCTGGGTCCTGAAGCAGTTGCACGAACAGCGGAAGCAAAGTATCGTCCACCGATTGGCCAATGGCGGCAGCCAGCTGCAGAACACATTCACCAAACATGACTTGCTACCTTTCATAGAGTTCAGCATGCATGCAAGGCACAACTTACAGGGTGAAATTCTTTAGCCACGTTGTTTCGAACTCTCCACGACCTGTCCTTTGCACATTCTTCCACCATAGGGAGGATTATTTCCTTGTTCCGTTTATCGTCCAATTGTTTCGCGAAAGCAGTGCAATTTTCAATAGTGAGTAACCTCACCGAATCTTGTTCATCTTCAGCCAACTTTTCGAAAAGCGGTAAAAGCTCAGATATTGCATATTGTTGTTCAACGCTCTGGACAAAGTTCCCGATATGTCTTGCAGCAGCTCGCTTTACCATTGGTGTTTCGTCTTCACATAACGTTTTAAACGCACTGCAGGTGTGTATAATAACCATGATATACAAAGTCGGTTAAACTAAACAGGGCGAGGTCACATACGTTCTTAATTTCGTCTTCGCTCCGTCGTCATCAAGGCGACTGTATGCAGTAGCGAATAACCCACACGCTGAAACACGGGAAGTAAACCAGTCGCCTTGTCCGAGTTGCTCAATGATTGGGATGACAAATTCCTCCACTTGTCCGCTCGTCAGACCACTGACAATTGTATTAATGGAATCTACAGCTTGGTCACGGACTACAGTTTCTTCCACAGCTGCTAACGAACCCAACAGATCCATTAGGCAAACCGCCTGTATATGTCCACCAACTAACGGCACAAACTCCCGAAGTTGTTCAGCCATTATCAGCAAAACTTCGTCATCATCCTCAATCTGTTCCGAGAGAAACGGAATCAATTCTTCTCTGGTGCGCCGTGGTCCCAGTGCTTCGGCGAAGCGCGTCAAGTTGCGCATTGAATGAACTCGTCGCTCGACATCATCACTTCTCAATTCTTCCGCCAACATCTCCAACGGTTCCACATTGTTGTCTCCGTTGTCTGCTGCAGTTTCAAACACAAAATTGGACACAAGAAAGTGACTAAATGTTTAATAAACGCTGACGGTCACCAAATTCTTCATCCCGGCCAGACGCCTGGAAACATCGACTAAGCTCCGGGATCCGGAAACGACAAAAAAGATCAGGAGGGGGATACCCCCCTAGAGTCTCCCTCATCCCAGTTTCCCTGGGTAGAGCCGATCCAGAGGGAGCCGGAGCCGATGCTGATAAAAACGCAATGTACATGCTCGATATAGCCCCTCCAACGCATCTTGGTCACAGATACAACCTTTGGCAAGGCAGCCCCACAAGATCCATAGCTGATGCACCACCCTTTGCCGTTAACTCTTTATATGAGACAGTTCTCCTGGAGCATTATGAGCTCTACAGAAGCCATTCAGTTCGTTGGAGACATCCTTTTTCCTCTCATTCGATATATTGTGTAGTCTACCCCAATATCCACCCCTTGGTGTGTGTAATTTCCTCCTGGAAAAACAGGAAAAGCCCCGAAATGGAACGTGCTGCCCGGGGCCCTTGTACGCATTGCAGCCGTTTTCTATGCCAATATAATCCACATGATTGCATAAACATTACAGTAAATGAATCGATAGTGCCTGTTACGCCCAGTAAAGCTCTCCCTGAAAGCCCACATACGAAAGCGGCAGGCAAGCCTGTCGCATCCTCTTCAGCAGCGCCGTTTATCACGTGCAAGGTTCTTTCATGGTGCCTCCACTCACATCCGGAGAGGGGATACCAAGAGGTAGTCCATGTATAAACGCAGGAGTATCCATCACGTTAAATGGCAGATATCACTTACCCATTATATCTTCCCCGTCCTGGCTGCAACGAATGCCACGCCTCTGCTGTTGTCAAGGAACGCTCTTAACGACAGATACTACAATGTCAGCATACATACGACTGGTACATCGACGCAGACGGCTTCGGGAACAACACTATACTGGCAGTGTATTGATATCGATAATGGTATCGTGTGGTTCAGCTCAACTTCAAGAAGCACATTTGATTGTACGGTTGGACAAGCTAAGACCAAGAACTTCTTGATAAGAAGTCTCTTGAGTTAGTTGCCCGGGAATGGATGGACAGCATTGGCGGTATTACCTTCTGGTTGATCTTCGAATAAAATACGCGCATCTGATCTATATGATATGCTTGATAGGGGGTGGACTTCCAATTGGATTCATTCGGCTTTGGTGTTACGCCTAATGTCTACTATTTGCTACTTACTGAAACAGTGAACTCCTCGTCCTCTGAGGTGGAGGACGTTCAAGACAAACAAGACCCCCAAAAAAAGTTATTACTGTTCCATAGTCTTACATTTGTGTGTCTTTGACTTCAGAGGGTTGTACACCTTTAAGCTTCCTGGCGAAGGCTTGGGATGTCCACGTTTTGGAACTGAGGTAGACGGGGATTGTTCCTGACACACACGTAAAACTTTGGAGTGGTTCCCTCGGTGTTAACCCCTTGCTCAGCTAAGATGGTTGCAGCAGCTCCAGCTGCGTCTTCATTCATTGCCCCAGCTCTTCCCCATCTGCAACAAATGTTGCGACACCTCTGGTTACCACATCCAGTAGTCAGCTGCTCTCTATATTTATTCACCAGGTACTCATAGACCTTGTTGTGGAAATCGTCAGCTGAAACATCATCGCCATTCACGTTGTTGCGTACTATCACACGATAGCACCTGTTGCATAGCGAGAATGAACCAGCCACAGTACCGGCTTCTATGTCCAGGTCACAAGCTTGATTAGCACACCAGTTACGAGCCATAGTCGGGGCTGGCGAAAGCGGACTCGATATATCCATAGCGTCATCACTTTCTTCCTCAGCGGCGTGGTGCTCAGTTTGCTGGTTTGAAGAAAAGAGTTGGGATCGAGTGGAAGGTACTTGACTTCGAGCAGAAGGTCTGACAGTTCTACAGTTCTCGCATGTCGTGTCGATATCTACGTTCCGATGACCACATTGCGGGCATTTCCACAGAACGAGTCCATCATTGACTTCCACGTCCTCTTCTACATTGGGTGCGACTGACTGAGGCTCTATCGCTCCTCCACGTGCAGGACGCGTGTAAGACCGTATGGAAGTCTGAGTGCTGGACTGTGTGGTCTGCCTCCATGATTGCCCTACTTCCATATCAACATCTGGAGGAGTTGCGCCTGATGACCTTCCTCCTCCACAAACGTCACACTTCGAGTCTACATCTACATTCCAATGGCTGCATTGGCGACATTTCCACATCAACAGACCCTCTCTTACTTCCACCTCTTCATCACCTGTACTGGAAACGTTGACCTCCTGTGCAAACTCATGCTGCTGTAGAGTGGAACTGGATCCAGTTCGGTGCCCTGAAGAGCTTTGGCTTGGCACTGCAGTAGTGCTCATCGCAGCCCCTGAATTGTTTCGGTGAACTTCCTGAACGTGGACCTCTAACTTTTTCATTTGGACCGAGCGTCCGCAAATATCGCAGGAGACAGTTCGACTACCGCAGTAACTCTCGTGTTCCGTTAGTCCTTTCAAGCGATCATTCCAATCTGTCGGAGGAGCACCCGCGCGGACAGTATTTCCGCAAAACTTGCAAACAATTAGTCTCTCGGGGCAATCGGACTTCTTATGGCGTATTAGTTGATGCAGCTGATACTCCTTACCACATTCGCACCGTCGCAATTTATTATAGAGGACATCTTTCTTCTTGTGCTGCAAAAGATGTTTTTTATATTCTTCAGACCCTTTTTTAAAGACCGCGCGACACTCTGGCCATTCGCAGATCTGATTGTGGCGCGCACAAAAAGCCTCATGCATGGTGATCCGGGACGCAGGTACGAAGGTTCCACAAGAAGAGCATTTTCGCGTTTCCTCCCCGGCGGCCATTGCCTGTGCTTGTGCATCATCCGTTGTACCCTGCTTTTGAGCAGCCGCCTCTTTTTCTTTGGTAGTCAAAGTAACTGAAAGCACAAAATCTGTTTCAACTTCTTCTGGCTGATCGACCATGCTCATTTCGTCTATAGACGACTCATTAGCTGCTCGCCCTTTTCCCCCAAAAAATATAGGACTACCTACACCGTCGCCGCTATTGGCTGCGTTAGGTTCTGACTCCTCCTTTGTCTTTTTGGGGGAACGCTTCTTAGGTTGGATGGGAGCATTTTCATCATATTCCCGGGGGTCCGTTGCACAAACTCCTATGTACAATGTGGTTCCTGAATCTAGTTGGAACGTAGAGCTGTTTTCATCAACGGTCGACAAATGGGGACTTGAGTGATCAGATCCTTCGCCCGAATAGACAACCACGCTGCCTCCTCCGACATCATTCATGCCCCAGTCGTGATATAGTAAAGTGGGATGGTTATTTGGAGCCGGAGAAATGTACACGTCAGCATCTCCAACGGTAACGTCTAGGCTAAACTTGACTCCAATGCAGTCGTCTTCGTCCTGAAGTAGGCTGCTTGCATCAACTAGATTTTGCTCTGTGGCTGTCCACTTGTAATACCTGTATTGCTCGAATCCCAAAACCTGATCTTCTTTGGGGTCGTCTAGGCCCAAACTTTGAGTATACTGGCGCCCATCGGCAGCCCCTGTAAGGAAATAAAGAAAACAGGAAAGAATAAGCATCGACGTAAGTGAACACATGGTAAATATCGTGAGTATGCCAGTAGGAACCCATTGTGGCCTACCTAGATTCAGCGGTGGAGCGAACTCTACCTCACAATCTGTGTTAATGAGAGACACAGCAGGTGCGTCCGACGGTTCCACCTCCGACACTGACAGCTCATACTTCTTTCCAGCATGGTAAAACCGCAGCATTTTACCTGTGCTCAGCGAAGTGAAATTTTTCCTAATTACAGATTCTAATGTAGATTTGTGGTCTGGGATATCTAGAAAGTCTGCTGTGACTGGCTGAAATTTCACCTTGGTCGCCTGTATTCCGACAGCAGCACGATCACAACATCTATCCGAACTATAGCTTATGAAATAGTCCGATTCGTACCTTTGGTAGTTTAATGTACTTGATGAAGACATTATGGGGTTCCAGATCCTCTGGATCGACACCTAATTCTTCACATAGTTTATCTGGATGCCCAAGTTCAGGTCTGCTACTGGTCCCACACCTAAGAAGGGGAAATCGTCATCGCGTACCTGTCAACAAAACTTGGTCTTCGGGTGCTGAGAACTCTAATACTCCAGCGTACGACTTTGTATTTCTCCCAGGAATTACAACTTCTGTAAACACCATGACGTGTACGTACGTACGTACTCGACGGTCGGATCTACCACCACCCATACACACATCCAAAGGCAAGTAGACGTACCAAAGTGCAACGGATACTCCACTTCATCATCGTGAGATAAGTCATCGAGAATCGTGGGAGGCAGGAAGATCTTATCGGAATCGTCTTCTTGTAACCCTAAAGTGTTGGATTCCTCTCCTGTTGCCGCGTCTGTCTCGGGACAACGGACGAAAAAATGAATGAAGCAATATGATATGATGTGCGTACAACCCATATACGTACTATCACCACGACGCTGGCGCTGCTGTCGTCTATACTTTGATAGACTCTGCCACTCAAATACGCCTTCCCAGCCCATTATGTCCTATATTGCAAGCAAACGAGGAGGAAAAAGGATGTATGTGTAGTACCACAAGGATTGTATTATCACTATGATAGGAATAAATCAATACTAGAGAGAGTTAAATGGTATTATGCAAGGGGAAGAAGGAATAATGGTTCTTCAGCTTCAAGTTCTCATCGAGTCTCAGCTTCTGAGGGGATAATCTGAACCCTCTTTGCTGTCCATGACTTGGCAGGACACATAGAATGATTGTAGCCTGAGGATATTTTCATTGCGTAGCAGTCTCTTGTACGCACGGCTTTATTACGATACAATTCGTCCGAATTCCTGGAAGAATTCTCGCAGGTTATTGGGCTCTTTCTACAGCTTGCATAGGCTGTATTATACAGTCTCAATCGATCTAAACTGACTGAATATGTGCTTTCATTGTGGAATTCTTGATGGCGATCTATAACTTATATACATAAGGGTAATGAAATGCCAGATTATTCAAATGGAATGGGAATTCCTCATTGCTCCTTACATACATAAATGCCGTCAAAATTTTATCGATACATGTCTACGTGCGCCATTGTCTGCTACAAAGGAGTAATGAACCATCCAACATCATTTCTATGTACCTGATAGGACCTTGTATTCGTAGCGAACGCTCTGCTCAGAGTCTGCTGTGAAGCGCTGCAGTCTGCAGCTGTTCATTGCAGACAGACGCGCTCTAATGGTTGTCGTGTAGATATTTATATGTTTAGTTAGGTATAGAGAGGGTGATTTTGTATTTTATATAGCACCAAACAGCATGACGAAACAACAGGGAACGCCACTAAATGAAGAAAAGGAATGCACTGACGCAAAGAAGAATTCCACATCGCCACAAGCCTCTACAATGGAACCGCAGGATACGCAACACAACAGAGGAGATCGTGCTTCTGCTAATAGAGAGGATGATGGTGATAATGGGCGAGGAAAGGAAGAAGAGGAAACAGAGCGTAATAAGAGGAGGAATCGACCGCGGAATTCTTCTTTCTCTGTGCAGGATAATGGACGACACGATACGCACCGATTCATGTGGAAGATAGTGGTGCATTTTCTCCAGCCTTTCTTACTAGGAGTATGCTTAACATGTACAGTGATATGGATTTTACGGATGCCTCCTCCGTCCCCGCTGGGGAACGCTGGAAGCCAGCACCACCAACTTCAACACAACTCTATACACGGCAATTCCGAGTGTACTGGGGCATGTGGAAGCAATTCGGGCTTCCAAACACCTGTGCAATGCTCGTGGACAGGTGCCGCGACCGGAGATGGCACGAGGGAGCATTCGGTCTTATCGCCGTTGGGAGGTTCCTCCAGCCGAAAAGGCAGTTCGGGGTCTCCAGGACCGACTATTGGATGCGCAAATAAAAACGCGAGGACGTATCCACCAGTCTCGGCTGGGATTGCTCCGGATGCTTTCATGTACGGAGGATTTAATCCGCAAAAGTTGCAGTTTTGGGCAAACGAGTACGCGTTTGCGCTGATCGCTGACCTGGACGTTAATTCGAAGAAAGGCGAACATTTGTGGCATTCATATCTTGGTCAAGGGATTCTGCGACGACATACAAGTGGATCATACTCAGTTAGGTGAGCATTTGTTCCACTTTGAGATTAACTTATGTACGACAGATTGAATGTATGGACGTTGCACTGTTCTGCAGTGTAAAGAACTTTACGGAATTGCAAGCTTCTACCGCTAGAAATGGAAGGTCAATGGAGCTTTCGGAACTCCTACGCTATCGCCACCTCTTACTGGCTTTCTGCGACTATACTGGACTGGTATGGAAGATTCGACTGGAAGATGGAAAGATGTTTCAACGCTATGCAATTGCTGATGGTAAGACAGAAGGTATTTCGTAGCTGGAAGATGGTGACCACCGTACGTTGCTGTTTGGTTCCGCGCAGGTGATGGGAATCAACCCAATCCCTTTAAGATCGAGTGGGCGACAGTGAAGGTACGATTGAACTAAGACTCTAAGAATGATGCGAGCACATTCGCAGCGGTTTCTTACAAAATATTGCAGGATGGACTTATATGGCTCGGCTCAGTAGGAAAACCATGGGTGCATAGGACAACGGGTGAATTTGTTCATCGTAACGCGGAATGGGTGAAAACCATCGATGAAAATGGAAGGATAGAAAACTATGATTGGGGATATGTGTACAATGCGCTCAAGAGTGTGGCGAACGTGACCGGTGATGGATATTTATGGCATGAAGCCGTGCACTGGGACCCCTTAACGAAAACATGGGTGTTCCTCCCGCGTCAAAGATCCCCGGCGACAGTGTAAGTGGCACAAATGATTAACTAAGTTAGCCCGACTACTCCATATGTTGTTTCGATCGGTTTTTATGTCAGATATAATGAGGTTACCAACGAAGTTATGGGGACCAATGTTTGTTTGGTTAGCAACGAAGACTTCACATCCATCCGAGCATTGCACGTTGGTCCTGTAGAGCCGGAATACGGATTTGCCAGCGTTAGAAGTAAGAAAAGATTCAAAGAAACTCATTTGCACACTTTCATCACCGATGCAAGTGCTGTCGAACTCTACAGAAGTGCCTGGAACGACTGATGTATACATGGCAGTAAAGGTTAAGGAATCCAAAGGAAGCACTAGTACCGTAAGTGCGGCAAAAATCAACGCAGTGTGTTTTCATCCCCACCCCTTATTGGTAATGAAACTGCAGAAGTTGACTGTTTTCAATCTCGACGGAGAAATTTTGCTTGTTGGACCGGGTGTACACAATGGCTTCCTTAAGGTCAGCGACTACAAGTTCGAAGGATTGGAGTTCCTTTAAATCCGCTGGGGTAGATTCATCGTCATCCCATAGACAGAATTTGCGTAAATTGGCTTTCATGGGTTAATGTGAATATCCTCGCTCAGTGTAGATAGAGCAACCAATAGTCCACTCACTCCTTAGCTTCGTCTTTCAACTCGGGCTCCAGTTGAAAGCCAACAAATCCATTTGTCCCACTCGCGGTGGGACTGCTTGCATAATGGATCCATTGGTGTCCTAGACTTGCTTTCCCCGCGCTTCCCAAGGGACTTGTGCGCCGGTTCGTCTCGCTGATGGTGTTTGGACTGTAGCGTTGCTGAATTCGTTCCTTTCGTCTCAAAGATTCTAATTCTGCTTCTGCGGCTTTATCTCCGTTGTGCGTAGCCTTTTCATAGTATCGCTTGGCCCTTTCCATATCTTTCGTCTGGTCCAGAAGTGAGAACCTGTAAACATCCCCTAACTGCTTCAACGCCGGTGGGAAGTTTTTGTCGGCTGCAGTTTGGAAATATCGTAAAGCTTGGTGATAGTCCCTGTTCAGAACTTCACCTTTCATATAAAGTTCCCCTAGTTTAAATTGAGAAGGCGGGTAGCCTTGAGACGCTGCCTCCGAAAAATGCTGGATAGCCTGTCCGAAATCCACCGCGCAACCTAATCCAGCCAGGTACATGTGACCCAAATTATGCTGCGCTTGTTCCACTTTCTGTCGTGCGGCAAGCTGATAGCAGCGTAAAGCTTTCTCAAGATCTTTCTCAACTTCCTTTCCTTTCGCATAGATTCCCGCTAAGTTGACTTGCGCTTCGGCATGACCTCGTTCGGCAGCTTTTGAATACCACTCAATAGCTTTTCCCATGTCAATTTCTATTCCTTTGCCGTACTGGTACATCACCGCGAGGCTGAATTGAGCGTGAGCATGCCCAGCGTCGGCTGCTTTCTTGTACAATTCAAATGCTTCCAGCAGGTTTGAACTTCCTTCTTCTACGCCTTCACCATTGTGGTACATATATGCTAGTGCCGACAACGCCGGAGGATGTCCCCTGTCAGCCGCCTTTCTATACCAGATCATTGCTTTCCCCAAATTCCTGGTACACCCTTTCCCCGCGTAATATAACCCACCGAGTCCATTTTGAGCTAAAACGTCACCTAAATGGGCTGCTTGCTCATACAAAGAGAAGGCTTTCTCTAAGGACGCAGAGACTCCGTACCCGTTTTTATAAAGCCAGCCTAGGTTATACATAGCATAAGCATTACCCCTGTTCGCGGCATCCCGGAAACATTCGGAGGCCCTGATGTAATTTGGCGAATTCATCGTAATGCCATTCAAGAAAAACTCCCCTAACTTTACGGTAGCTTGCACGTTTCCCGCCTCGGCCGCTTCTCGGAATAACTTACAGGCCCTATCAAGATTTTGTTTCGGCTCTCGGTACACAGAACCTAGCTCTGTCTGAACCGCGGCATACTCCTCTTTAAGGTTATTCAATGTGTTCTCCATCCTCTCCTTCTCGTGTAGCAGCTCCTCGATCCGGGCGTTTTGTTTCTCAGCTTCCCGCTGTAATTCGTCACGCCTCGCAGCGGCTTCATGGAGCAGGGATTGTGTTTCCTCAAAGGCCCGTTTTGTAGAACTAAGAGCACTATCGTATTCCTGAGCCTCCTGTGACGATTCTTCCATTTTGCGTTGCAATCGGGAGATCTCATCCGTTTTCTTCTCCAACTCTTCTTGACCTTCCTTGTGTTTATCCTCTAATTCGGTGATTTGACGTAGCATATCTTCTTTTTCACTGTTTCGGAATCTTAGGGTTTCTTTATAGCTTTCACAAGATTTCTTCGTTTCATCGAGCTCAATTCTAACGTCGTTCAAAGTAGATTCCGTCACGGTATGTTCTCGTCTAAGTTCCTCGCATTGTTCCGAACTCGATCGCAGCTTCTCTTCCAAAGTTTCGACCTGAGACTGCAATTCCGAACATTGTTGCTGTAACAGCTCTTCTTGAGAAGGACCCTCTTGCTCTTCAATCTTTCTCTGTAAATCGTTCCTCACACGCTCCAACTCGTGGGCTTGGGTGTCCTTCTCCTCTTTGAGCGAACTGATTGTTTTATCCTTTTCCTTCAAAGATTCTCCAGACTGTTTGAGCTGCTTTTCTAATTCGCGTCTCTCGTGACGAGATCTTCGCAAGAGTTCACATGCGTCCTCATACGCTGATAACGTGGCAGAGAACACGGGAAAGCTCTGAAAGAAATAGTAGGATGGTTTTTGCTCTTTCCCCTGTACTTCGGCCGCCGTTTTATTCTCCTCTGCTTTTTGCTTCTCACTGCCGTCTTTCTCTTTACCTTCCTCGTCTTCGTGCTTAGTTTCTCCCTCCTCGTCCTGGTGGTGCTTGGTTTCCGCTTCTTCATGAGCATGGGTACCTTCCAGCGGCGTCGGTGGTCTTGGCTGATACGCTTTCACACGGAACCAATATCCTTGCCCGTAATTTAGATCAGTGAACGTGTACTCTGCAATTTATCAACCAGCAGTAAATTTGGAACCGAAGAAAACTTCGTGAAAGGAGGCTCATGTAGCTTATAACGCTCACGAGTTGACACATGAGCCGAAGCTATTGTCCGCAACTTTACCACGCTACGTACTCGGAGTCGTCAAGTTTTCCCCATCTTCGGCTACCTTCCATGCAGGTCGGGTAATATCAGATTCAGTCCATTCAAAGGTGTACTGAGCCTCTTCTCCCAGTCTATCCGGACAGCGAATGGTAACGCTCGTTCCCAGGCGATCCACAACTTCAGGAGCATCCAATGGCTTTGCATTCGGATCCCTCGTTGCTCCCATAGAGGCGGAAGCCCCTGTTTCGGGTTCCTCGAAACCATGTGAGTTTTGTTGAGTTTGAAGATGTTGCGACGACGGGGGGCTGTTTTTGGTTCGCGAGAACGTCTTTTTCAGTGTATTCATTGTGACCAAAAGCCCCACAGGGTCTCATTCGCATTGATATTATTCACAGGCTTCAATACTGCAGCTCAATGGATCAGATGCAACACGGAATGAAGTTGTTCGTGGAATACATCAAACCTAGCCGTTGTGAAGAAGTTCTGCGACTTCCAAACTCTGTCGAGCGACTCGAGCGAGAGTTCCAGTTGAGTTGTTGAGTTGAGCTCAACTTCCTCAACTCTTTTAGCCGAAATTTACACCGGAGTGTAGTAGACTGTAAACAAGAAGCATTTAGAATAATTGTGGGTAACCGTGGTATACAGCGTGCACCGTTCTCCTGCCTCCATTGTAGGTACACTGATACAATTGTAATACTGTTGTACTGTACCAACAAAGAATACCACACTTGTAGCAAAATGAATCATGGAAGCGCATAGCATGCAAATGTTTGCTTACAAATGTAATGGAAACTTGTAAAGTACAACTCTACATAAGATTGGCAAGACTTCGCTTAGTGTATGAGACATTGGAGCGTGTGCAGCACAACAAATGGTATACAGTGTGCCGCTGTCCATTCTGTGACCCGTCTACTGTACTGCTGGAATGGTACTGGTCTCTGAGTGAGGTTCGAACCGTTCAACCAACACGAGGGGTGACACATTCCTCGTAATGACAGCTTTCAACTTACGATACTCCAATTGCATTGCCTGGTGGACTGGAATACCGCGACGTGGTACACTGTTCGCGAAGGCAACAAACATTGGCTCTTTGACTACGGTGCTCAACCGCGTTTGAGGACTCGCTCCAGATACAGAAAACGTTGCGTTATCCATTCGAATACAACTCGCCTCAAAGTCACTGGGAGTCATCAACACGATATTCGGCTTTGGAAAGACTTTGTCGCTTCCATCTCACCATGATCAACAACAGTTTCTCCAGTAACAACGTCAATCTTGTCGGCATTAGTTTCGCTGCATCCATTTACATTTGCTGTTATTTCTTGCTGAAATAGCCGTACCGATGCCAACGGAGCTCCAAGCTGCATTGCACACGCTTGTCGAGGATTTTCCGTTATCGGTTTATTTCTACCTCGTCTTGAAAACAGCAGTACAGCACAGAGCAACAAACCGACGACAAGTACAACCGGAAGAATTACACTCAACGATTGTATATCGTTATTCCCTGGGGAAATAGCACCGGAGGCTTCATTTACGCCATTTGAAGATGATCCACTCGGGGTCACTGCCGCCGAAGCGGAAGAAGTACGAGAAACAGTGTTTGTGGATGAGACACTTGGAGTAGACGTCACGGTACTAGAAGAAGTACTCGTTGGCGATGGTGGGGGTGTTGTTGATGGGTGAAGGGATCCACTTTGTGTGACAGTGTTGGTTGGTGACAAAGAACCTGAGGCAGAGCCCGAAGGAGTAATTGGTCGAGTAGGTGTAAACGAAGCGGATCTCGTCACGGAGGAGGGCGACGTAAGAGTCTCCAAGGGTGTAGATGCCGGCGAAGGTGCAGTCGAGGCAGTAAAAGTCACGTTAACATTGCCCCCCATCCTATTTACCCCACCGCGCTTGCACAGAATCAAGCAACGATCATCAGACATTCCCTCTAATCTCTAGCATTGATCCCACGACAATCGAGGCCTGGTGACATCTCAGGAAAGAAAACCTGCATCGATGGAAAAGCCGCTCAACCATAAGGGTGTGACCAAAAGTTTTGACTCTAGTTTCTGCCTTTTCTTTTTGTTTTTGTTACATTATTTTCTCTTCTACGATTTCCGCTGACTACTGGCAGGTACCAAGTAACAAGAATAAAACGAACTAAATACAATGCGATACATTTGTGGATGAAACGCCGGAAAGAAGAAGTAATACACTGGTATCAGGGACGATTACATCGGAATGAGATTGAACAACAAAATTTGTTAAAATTTTCACGTGCAGCTCAACGAGTAAAAGGCCACTTTCGGAAAAGCTGTTCGAGATGGTGTAAAGAGAATGAAATTACTTCTCCTATCTTATGGTACAGACAACATCTTCCGGTCGAATAGCTTGCAGTTGTGCAAGCAGTATCTCCAAGTCGTTACGCCTTCAAATTTCTGTCACCACCCGTCCCCTGGGAATATCGGATACGGATGGTATGGTCATATAGTGCTTCGACTGATATTGGTGACGGGGTGACAGATGACACTTTTATTTTAGCCGGTTGGAGTTCAAGATACCGTAATTAATCAGATATCATGGACGATTATGGCATTGTAGCACCTTTCTTCGGGGGTTTGATGATCGAATTTCTCCATTTGAATTTTGTCGCAGGTCGCGCGAAGCGCGAATGTAACCCCGCGTATCTCTCGCGAAAAAAGCAACAGAAATACACCACCTACACACCAGTTCGTTAGTGACTCAGCGGCAAAATTGAGGCATTCAAAAATTCCGGTAACGGGCCGATGTTACATTTATAGATGAACGAACGACTGCGTACAGTACAGTACTGTATGTATAACCAACCGGTCACAGGAATTGCATGAGGATTGCTGGGACCAGCGAACTCAACCTTGGAGAATTGACCATCTATTTCATAAATGGGAGGGGCTATGACATGTGGCCGGAAAAGCACGACTACCATATAATCTTCCTGCTGCAGAGTTCCCACACACTTCAATTTTTTTTTTTTTTTGAAGACACAGCGTTGAAATACCTTTTTTGTCCCCTTAGGGCGCCCCCTATTGGTTGTCCTTGATGATCAGTATCTTCGGATAGAAAAGGATTGTGTTCGTATCCTATTTACTTTCCAATTTTGATTGCTTTCGCTCTTGGGTGCATCTTTGAGAATGTCTTCAGTCAACGATGACCTCCCCGAGGATTTAACCTCATTGAAAGTGGCCGATTTAAGAGCTAAATTGAAAGAATATGGGCAACCCAGCACGGGAAAAAAGGTACGGAATTCAACTTTGCAGTCCTTTTTCGACCCTTTTCCATACGTATTTACCTCTCACATACTAGTACAGAATGAGTTGGTCGAGCGCCTACAAGCTTATTTCAACGGCGAAGGTCAACAGGAAGCAACAGAGGAGCAAGAGCAGCCTAAACAAGAGGAAGATGTGGCGCTGGAGGACTCTACAGAGGCTACAAAACTAAAGAAATTGACGGTGCCCAAGCTCAAAGAAGCCCTCAAAGAACGAGGAGCGGATACCTCAGGGAAGAAGGTAAGTGCCTGGACTTGTTTTATGCTTTAGGGGATCAGTGGAAGGACTTAATGGTGCTGAAACAATGCAGGATGATCTCATTCAGCGCTTGATTGAATTAAATCAGCAGCAAAGTGCCAGTACTAAAGAAGCGGAAGATGAGAAGGATGACGATGAGAAGGGCGAGCAGGAACAACCACCACAGAAAGAGACTACCGAACACAAAACCAGTGCTTCAGCACCGGCAGACGACGATACGGCGATGAAAAGTGATTCTCAACATGTTAAAGCTGAAGAGGAAAAAGGAACCAAGGAAGATGTCTCCAAGGCGGCAGAGTACCCAACCAAAAGTTCTGCTCAGGAGAGTAATGAATCCGCTGGTATTTCCGCATCCAAGGAGCAGCCAGCAGCGAAGGAAGGACGAGTGCAGCATGAACAGACTGAGCAACAGCCAACTCCCGAGGAAAGCAAAGAACCCGCTGGGACATCTGCATCTGAAACTCGGGAAGAGCAGCCCGTACCGAAAGAAGAGGAAAAACATGCCCACGAACAGACTGAGCAACAGCTGACTGCTGCAACGACACAGCTGACCGGGAAACGTCAGAGAGATACTGCGTTATCAGTCGAGGAATCGGAGCCCTCGGCGCAGAAACTAAGAGTGGATCCGGCCTTCGATAGTACTGCTACTGTCTCTGCGTATTCTCTGGAAGATTTGTATGATGCTGACAGGCCAGAGGTTCCACCGGCTCAACGTGAGCCTACAAGGAATTTGCTAATAGGCAATCTTCAACGACCGTTTACGTCAATGCACCTGCGAGAGCTGGTTGAAAAAGCCGGTAAATTGGATGAAGAAATGGAAGGAAAAGGATTGTGGTTACAGAAGTTCAAGAAATACGCTTTTGCCTCGTTTGCTTCCGTCAATGACGCTGAAGCCGTTCGAAACGCGTTGTACGGAGTTAGGTGGCCGAGTCACAGCCAGAAAAGATTAGAAGTTGATTTCACTGATCACACAGCTGAGGATGCCGTGACGAATGGTGATCCTTTAGAGCGAGAATCACCAGTCGAAACTTCAAATCGTACAGTGGAGATGCAGTCGAGTGCGGCAGGCGATCATGAAGCCGGCGATACGGATGTTACGAAAGAAAAAGAAGTCAGTGGGGAGAATAACTCAAAGTCTGTGGCCAAGAATACGGGTACTCTAGATTCTCTGTTTATGTCAACCGAAACAAAACCGAAATTGTATTACCTCCCGCTGGATGAGGAGGCCGCTGAAGAGCAACGAAAGCGACGGCAAGATATGCATGACAAGGGGGTGTTAACGCCGACGACGCCTGAAGGTGCAGCTGCAATGGGAAATCGACCACCACGTGGAAGAGGTAGAGGAGGTAGACCTTTCAGAGGCCGCGGAGATGGTTTTAGAGGCAGAGGCTTTCGAGGCCGCGGTGGGCCCCCACCTAGACGTGATAGTTATTCGGGTAGTTCACGGTACGACGACCGAGACCGCCGTGACGATAGGGACCGATATGGCGGCAGAGATAGGAGAGATGATCGAGACGATCGACGAAGTAGGAATTATTAAGGAAGTTCTCAGTTGTTGTGCTGTATTTATCATTGTGGTCTGCGGTGCTTGATCTCCTCACGGTTAGAACATTAGTTTAATATACAGTTCATGCTATAGATGCTCCTCCGCATCCTGTCCTGCATGTTCTATTTCCTCATTTCTCCAGTATCGAATAAACGAATTCACTGCTGCCACTATCAGTCTCCGAGTCTCCACTTCTTTTCGGGAATACGTGCGATCTACGTGATAGACTTGGCCTCCATCAAGATGGAACACTAGTCGATACTGGGAGTAGAAGAAAAGCGAGAGAACGAAAAATCTAGCTCAATAAAGTGCTGCGAAGTAGTTCATGCGGTAGTGGTGCGTACCGAGTTATCTGGTCTATGTTTCGGGGCCGGTTGCAATTCTGCAGAAGATAAGCCCGTGGCATCGGTGACTGTGCTGCTGCAGCAGGCATTATTCTGTGCCGATATAAGCGACCCATCTTTATGGATATCTGCGTCACAGGGAAAGCGTGAGGCAACCATCCATGAACCCCTGAGTCATAATGGCAAGGGGGACGCACTGTGCACATCTATCGTTTGTGTACAGGGTGCGGCAAAGCATCCGTACACTGGCGTACACATGCGCGCTCTTGACGGCTTTTTCAGGACGACTAGCCTCTCTCCCTCATCGGCCTCCTGTACCGAGTACTGTAGACAACAACATGCCGTGGTATCACTTGTGCATAATATCTCTCACATCGTTGTTGCGCTGGGCGACCGTTGATACTGAGAAAAGTTATTTCGAGCTTACCATGTCCTCGTGCTCCCCGGCGCATATCATCTTGCAGTATGTGCATTGTGAATAGTCTGTGTTGCCCACCACAGACGCTCTCTCCATGCTGTATAGTTCCAATGAAAGAAATAGCGAAAGTTGACTCAACCAACCCTACTGAGCGCGATATCCAAATCCCACCATACGGTGTATGCAGCTATATTTCATCCCTTGACTAACTACCAACATGCAATCCCATACAACCCGAGAGTGACATACTGGATGTTAAATAGCGATTCCTGCATCAGTTGACTCATACATGTACCCCGACAAGTCTGTGAACTTGCCAAAACTCAAGACTTCGTCCAATAGCAACCGGAACTACTTGGGGCTTGGAACAGTTGTTTGGCAAAAATCGATATTCCCGTAACTACTTTTTCGGGTGTGAAAGTTACAAGGAAGCGAGAGCTACACTTGCATTGATCATCATCATTGCTCCCAACTCGGGACCTCCAAACTGAATGCGCAAAGAACTGTTTCAAGTTATTATCTCAAGTCTCCGTCTGACAGTGAACATTGAAACTTGAGAACCCGACAGTATTGAAACATTCGGTTACGTGGGAAACGTTCGAAAAGCATAGCTCTATACTTATACAAAGTCCAACCACAGATCATTCCACCGTTGGTGGAGTGTATATACAGAAAGTGCGGCCATGCCATTGGCCAACCAACCACTGACTGTCAGTCCACTGAATGGAATTCCCAATACACATCAAACAAATATTTCAGCTGCGAAGACATGGACTTTAATGGCTCTATACACCGTGTCATCGACATCCTTTTTACCCAAACTTTGGCACATGGGAGAGGCAATTGTCTTGAGCTATAGTGATGCCAAAAAACATGGCGTATAAACTCAATACGGCGGATGCAGATGACCTATACTACGCGAGTCTCTCCGGGGACTTGGCCGAAGTTCGTCGTTTGCTTTCCAAGGCTCCTCCAGGGAAGTCCATTGATGTCAATCAGATAAAGGAACCACTTGTAGGTGCTTCAAAATGTGGGCAATCCGATGCGCTTACTCGCGAATGAAACAATGATGTGACTGCAGAGTTATTACACTCCATTACTCAACACTGTCTGCGATGAAACCCGAGGACATTATGAAGTGGCCAAATTATTAATAGAGCAGGGCGGTGCCAACCCTTTTCAGCCCAATAAGGTGAGTAATATATGTGCTGGTCCCGGCGGGAACGACGGGCATTCATGGGGCGAACGTGACAACGCAGTATGGCGATACGGCACTCCATTATGCTGCATGTTTTGGCTTTAAAGACATCGTAGAGTTATTCATGGACAAGAGTCGAGGTCGAGGTGATCCTAATGTTGCCAATGATGTAAGTGATAGGTTGGTTTGGTTGGGTGGACTCTGGGACTAGAACGGTGATGCTCCAGATTGGCATGACACCTCTCCACTCGGCGGCGAGCAAGGGGCACACAGACATCGTCAAATTACTCGTTCACAAGTATTTTGCCAATGTGAACGCAAAGACTAAAGTGCAATTCGACGTAAGTCGTTATACACACCGAGTGTTTGTGTTTACCCTAGTACAACGTTAGACGATACCTGGAAACAGGACAACGATGAACCGGACACTGGGGGTGAAACGCCGCTATATTTAGCTGTAAAGGAAGGGAACACTGAAACAGTTCGTGCATTGATCACCTCTTGTAACGCTGATATTGACTGCCGAAACTGCGTAAGTAACTTCCTCTATCGAAGACAGCTCGCTCCTGGAGGAGACATTTGTGGCTTACATTTGCAGATTGGAGACAGTATTTTGCACGTTGCAATCGAAAATGGGCGCGAAGAGCTTATGTGTGCCCTGATAAAGGAATTTCACCTCGATCCGAAAGTTACTAATAATGTATGTTGATCCTGTGAAATGCTGCTTGAGGTTCCATTGACAGGGAGTGTCTAAACCCGCTATTGACAGAGTGGTAGCACGTTACTCCACGTCGCTGCACAGGTGGGCTTCAGAGACACTCTGGAGTTGCTAGTGCGCGAGTTTGGCTTGGATCCTGCAATAGTGGCAAACGTGAGTGAATTGCAAACAGTAGCTGCGGTCATGTGCAATAATGAGGTGGATTTTTTACAGAATGAAGAGAGCATATTTCATCGAGCGATAGCGTCTGGACATTACCAGATGGCTATGGATATCATCAACAAGTTAGGCTGGGACGTTCATCATGCGGATGTAGTACGTGGAATCACTGGAGCACTTGTTCGTCAGCATCGGACTCTAATGCCTGTGACCGCTGCAGGACGGGGACAACGCATTGATTTACGCCGCGGAACATGGACATACCAATGTCGTGCAGGCCTTAATCGAAGATCATAAAATGGATTATGACTACGTAAATAATGTACGTCACCCTCCGCTCACAACAGTTCTGAGAAGGAAGCCATGATTAGATTACCGTTCGTGCAGGACGGCCAATCTGCATTATTCGTTGCTGCTGACAAAGGGAGAAAGTCTGTCCTAAAACTTCTAATAAAGACCTATAAGGCCGACGTGAATGTTCAAGACAAGGATGGAGATACTCCGTTAATAAGTGCTGCAAAAGAGGGCTACGTGCGCGCTGTCAAATTGCTACTGCAAGGTGGGGCTAAAGTGGAGCACAGGAACAAAGTTAGTGTTGGTTGTATCTAATTTTTGCACCACACCCAATCAGTACTTGCGTTGGTTTTGTTACGTACAGAAAAGCATTTCGGCACTGGATGCGGCTGATAAAGTAAAAGATCTAGCAGTCAGAAGCGAAATCAAGCGTCTATTGAGAAAGCATTATAACCGGCCGAACGCAGAAAATGGTGCTTCTACGGACGAGGCTTCTACTAGTCAACAAAGCCACGCAGGTGGCTCAGCGAACGGCACCAAGAACTCCCTAGCCCTCGGATTGATCCCGATGAAGAAGGACGGACGGGATTCGGAACACCGTACTCATGAGTTTACAAAGAGTGACAAAGGGGAGGCGACGGAGACTTCAACACCCAGCGTTGCGACAAATAGCGACCAACCTAGCTCGCATTGCAAGCAAGCTTCTCAGAGACGAGATGGCCCCGCTGCTGCGGCCACGAAGGCCTCACTAGATAGCCGCACTGGAGACAATGGCGAAAGGAAATCAAGCTCAAGCACTACCTACAAGAAAACATCCGCACAATTACTTGATCAAAAGAAGAGGAGTTTGGAAGTGGATGGTACCACCGCTTCTAAGGAAAAGAATAAAGTTGCAAGAACGCAAAGCAATACAACCGCAGGACCAAATTTGTCGCAAGCTTCTGATACCGACTTCGATGCAATGTTCGCAGACTCGGATGATGATATTTTGTCTATCCATAATGGGAAAGGGGGACTACACGCTGTTGCAACCTCAAAGTCTATTGTTACTGGCAGTACCGCCACTACGGCCACCCTCTCGGGATCCAAGGCGGGAGCTAGCACCACGTCAAATGCCCACATGACATCTGCTTCTACGAATCCTGTGGAAGGCAGCGTGACCGATTCCCATCAAGAAGAAAACGAGAAGGATATTCCGCGGTTGGTGGCTTCTGCTCTGTCAGGTGGTATTTTTGGTGGCAATCGACGTTCAGCCGAAGGGGACAATAAGCAGTCAGCTGCAACATATGATCGTGAAAAAGAACAGCGAAAGGTTGATGCTCATCATGCAAATGGCGGTCGCCCTGCAAGCTTAAGTAGTGAGCGTCCTGGTAGCGCGAAAAAGGGCACAACCTCGGGGATATCTGGTCGCCCACAAGTGGACAAAGGTGAGGACGTTCCCTCCAGTGGAATGAAAGCAAGTTCAGGACAACAGTCAAAGCAGCACTCAAGCTCCGCTTCAACTCAAAGCAACAAAACACACGTGAATAACAGCTTCCAGAAGAGCTCCGATAGTGTTGGTAAGAAAGTACCCGAGAGTGCCCTGCAACAGGCGAAGCAGCAAAAACCAGTGGCAGCGCAACCAAAGCATTCTGTCAGCGACCGCGCGGCAAAGACTGCGCGTAAGAGCATAACTCAGCCCAAGCGATCGAACAATAAGCATGTTCCAGGTGCAGGTGACGATCTTGAGTCGTTGACGAAGGCAGCATCCTCCATGTCCGCCGCGGAGAAGGCTGCGAAAGCTAAGCAAGACCAGTCCCAGGTTGCAGCAAACACACAAGCGAGCTCTGGGCAGAGGGCAGAAACCATAGCTCAGGCTGGACTCCAAATGGGAGCAAGTACTCGGCAAGTGCCTGTCAACAGTCGGACGCCGAATACGACGCCAGCTAGCTGGTCCCGTAGTGGGGATTCAAGCTACAATAATATGGCCGCTGGAAGTAAAGGTGTGCCTGTTCAATATTCCTTTCCAACTCCTCCTTCTTATGCAGCACAGGACGGCACTCAGGGACGACAGTCAATGCCCAGCGGAGTTTCCGCAGTATCCCCCATCCAGAAAGACGCTTCGCCGACACCACAGACGAACCTAGTTCAACATAAGGGAACTGTGAGTCCAGCGGCGACCTCAAGCACCATGGCACACTCTATGGTAGCCAGCGCGGGTATATATAATCGAAGTCAACCGACGTCAATGCCCTCATCCGGTTGGGGAAGAGAAGATGCTACCTTCCAACATTCCGGGATACACCCTGATTCTGTACCGTCTTGGGAGGTTGCTGAGAGCTCAAAACTTTTACGACGTCGCCTTCAGGAACTTCCACACACCGTCCTCTTACACTGCTCTCATCACTTCTTGGACCCACTATGTAAGTATTGTTATTTCTTCTGCTGCAGTGTGTCGAAAACATATTAATGTGTTATTCCAATTTGTTTCGTTTTATGTTCAGCCAAGAGAGTCATGACTGATCCTGTCGTGGCAGAAGACGGGCATACTTATGAACGTGAATGTATACTTTATCGCTTTGCCTGTGGGCATGATACATCTCGAATGACCGGCCAGTCCCTTACGAATACTCGGCTTTATCCGAATACCGTTTTACGGAAGCAAATTATAGAGTGGGTAGATAGCGAAATCCGTAAGATGAAAGCTTCTTAACTAGTCGTGCTCGTGTAGCAAATCTAATGTGCCACCTTGCGACTGCTGAAGTTTTGCTGATTGCTGGGAAATATTGTGCCTGTACTCTTCCATTATTGATATCTCTTGTTCCAGTTGCTTATTTTCTCCTTGCAATTGTTTTATCTTGCTCGCAAGTTCGCTCATAGTCTTTTGTAGAAGTTGAATCTCGTCGATGCGCCTCGCATTGTCCTCTCGTAAGCGCTTACGCTGGCTTAAAGTCTCCATAAATGCTCGGCACCGCTGCTTGTCGGCAGCTTCATCTCTTCCATTTTCGGCCATGGCCAGCCGCAATAATGCACAGTATACCGGCGCCTCTTGCATACGACAATTGTACCCCGCGCAACTACTGCTAGCTCATTAAGGTTTGCTCAGCGCTGCTTAGAAGCTTAACCCTTTCAATCTTATGCCGAATGGTTAACTTCATATAATAGCGCGGAAACACCGATTATATTGGCGAAACAAGCGTCACGATGAATTTGACCCGTATTAACAATTGTCCTGTAGAAGTGTGAAGTGTCGGCCAGAAGTGTATTGCCAGCAAGACCGCTGGAATCAAAGTACAAAACCATAAGAATAATGCGTGTGATTATTAGGATACATTACATGGAATAAAAAAATTTCAACCAATGCAGGCATTGAATATTAAGAGTGTGACCTTACTGGGAATCCGCGGAAATGTGCTGAGTAAGAGTACACGTCGCTCTTCATCTTCTGTACGTGTATAATCATTTGCGACGCTGATCGGTAACGAGGAACATCATTCCAGATTGGGTCCCTCAGGAAGGGCCATTGAGAAGTCGGGGTTCGTCGTTACCTCGCGCAAACTGAATCTCCGTTGACAGACTCTGGACTGGAACCCTCGAGAGTTTCCGAGGAAAAGCTTCCGTACGCTTCAATATTTTCCTTTTGGCAAGTCTTTTTATTCTGCTGAGGTAAGAGTTGGCTGGAAATCCACGGATGTTCTAAGGCCTCCTGAACCGATATCCTCTCTTGAGGATCGACTCGTAACATTCTCTCTAGTAGATCTGTAAGTGATTCGGAACGAGTCTCTGGCCATTTGAAGTATCCCCCTGACTGTATCTTTTCTTGAGCACGTTCCTGGATATCTTGCACTGTTTCTTCTACAGGAGTAGGGGATATATCATATGCCTCTTGCATTCTGTAAAACATCGAGGCCAGTTTCGCTTCCTGGCCGGTTATGTGCAAGAACGTTCTGAACCAATCGTCTTCCAATGACGCTGTATGAAACGGTGCTTTTCCAGATGACATTATAAATAAAATAATAGCGGCGCACCAAACATCTCCTTTGTACGCGTCCCATTCGTATTTTCCCAAACTCTTATCTTCCGCGATTGCCCGTTGCTGCATCACTTCAGGAGCGGCGTACATCTTCGTCCCACGGATCGATTTGGTTAGCATCTGATTCGAGTGTCTATTTTCACTTCCAGTAATGGATGATCCCCAGTCACTTATTTTGATGTGGCCATCCATTCCAATTAGGATATTCTCCATTTTTATGTCACAGTGGCCAACCTGCCGGTCGTGTGCAAACTTGAGACCTGAATCAGTGAGGCAAGTAAGTGAAGCGGAAGCAGGGATGAAAAGATATTGGTGGTTTGGCACGTACCTAGTAAAATTTCCTTAAAGCATTTCCTGCACGTTTCCTCATCGAATGACTGTGCCACGGCTAATTGTCGAAGCAGATCCGACTGTGCCAATTCCATCGGCAGTATCACTGTGTCCGGCCCAAGGGACTCCAGCGGTGTGTTTTCGCGCCTAATTCGGGGATGGATCTGCAACGACCGGCCATCACATAGCATATTCCATGTTTTTAAAATGAAAGGATTCGTTGCCCCCGACTGTAAGCGAGCATGCTGCAGGATGATTCGAAAATGACGTGTTGCATGCAATGTACAGCTCGATGCGGGCCTGCATGCAACTTACTGCTTTCCGTTCGTTTTGCACACCGGCACTTCGACACAATTGGAATACTTTCAGAGCAATACTCCTCTGTCCGTTCTTCTCTGTAGCCCAGTATACGCTTCCATCGGTACCGGAGCCTAAGGTTTTCTGCGGAATCTTCGAGCAAGGTGGCAAGGTTTCTACCTCCGCAATCAGCACTTTCCGTACATACCTGTAATATTAGAAGTGGCAATTGCGTATTTGCCTTTTCTGCTTTGGATTCCATTTAATCGGCTCAGGTCCTTGAACACAGGTCTTCGTATTACGTGCATACAAGGTTCCGGACCCGCTTCAAGTTGACTCACACGTCCTCAGCAGCAGCTGATAAAGATGGTTTCTAGCTGCACAGGGAGCGAAATGAACCCTTCCTTCTCTTAGAATGACTCTGGAAAACTTTGTCCCAGGGAAAATAAGTAATATTAAGGTTGTACCAAAGGTGAGAAATCCTCTATCATCAAAGGAGCTCGCAAGAGAAAGGATTCTTGAGGTTTTGGGCCAATTATTTGCTCCCGAGCACTGTACACCCTTATTTAGCGTATATGCACACTGCTCCCTTACAGTACGGGGTACGGTACACTTTCCAAACGCACACACAGAAACCAAACGGTAGAACGGGCACAAACGACCAATACAAATCTGTACAGTGTTCTTTCTCTAGGGGCCCCCGGAGTGTGTATTATGACACGTACGTGTGAGTCAGCCTCGTGAAAACCTGCTTGAAGAAACATGCGAGATGTCAGCAGTTGAAGAACCCAAAAATGTTTTGCTGTTCGCCTGTTGTTGACCGGCTTCAACGCATAGCAAAAGGGCCAACAGCACACATTGGAGACTTCAATGGAGAGTGGCATTATTGGAATGAGGTTTGATGCATAATATATCTGCGTGAATGATGAATGGACCAGTGAGTGCAGTGGCCATACATGAGCACATGGTCGGTACGCCATTTAGATCATCACAACAGCGCTTTAAAGTAAGCTTGTAGAGACAACAATCTGGTACATTCAATTGAAAGAAACAACAGGATGCTGGCGAAGAGAAACACGATACACATGGACCTCCTGTGCGAAGCAACGAAGCAGACAAACAATCGCAGTGCGTGCTATACGTCAAGGCACAGCAAACATCTCCCGGAAGAGAATAATTGCTCAATGCTCGGGATCATTTTATCAAACAACGTGCTCCAATGAGTTGCTTGTGTGCTGACCAACTTCACTCCATTCAAAGTCCATGGGGAAAATAAAGTGGTTGTCACAGGTGCAGCTCTCGGGAAGGATTTCCAGTTGCTCGTGAGAATGGAAGCTGCCAGAATTCGCGTTCATCATGAACACTTGAGGCTCCGTAACCAAGTCCCGTCCCTCACTAAGCGTCAATTGCAAAGAATTGCTTGGAGGAATACAACATTCTGCTTGACTGCCACAGAAACTTAGCCCGAAGGTCAGCGTCGTGCTTTCGGAAGAGCTGTCACCAGTGAGAAACTCTGTATAAGGTTGAGGGAAACCCAGGGGCTCAAAAGGCTGCATGGATCTGGCAGTGTACGCGGCCGGGTTCCAGCATTGTGAAGCTGAGGGGAGTATGTAGCTCCCGATCATCTTGCCCGGCTCAAGTTTAGGCAGCCCATCACTGCATATAAACCCCTTGAAGGCACGATCATTCCCTTGTTGATCTGCTAAACGTGGATCTCCGAGATCCTTATCGTCGAGCATCCAGTCAATGAGTGAACTGCATTCGGTTGCGTCCTCACCCGGCTGCTGGTTCAACCTTTGCCTTTTCTTACGGTCGCCCCGAATGGTGTCTATACACTCGTTAGTCGTGCCTCTCCTTCTACAATTCTGCTCGTGCTCACAAGAAAATACAGCCACTGTGCCACAGATTCAGTCATTCACAGCAAAGAGAGCCACTTACGGAGCAAGGACGTCCACTATCGCACTTTATCTTCTGCTGGGCGCAAGGCCGGCAGGCGTGGGGGAGGCGGCTTCTCGTAGGCCTAATATCCATTTTCCACGTCCAAAATATTCGCAGATGATGCAAATATCTCATATACAATATCAACGCCTGGTTTAGAATATTTCCGGAGCTTCGTTACTGTATGCCATACATACGGAGCGTGAAACTGCTGCGCTGTGAACTTCCAGCCTGGCGTGGCAGTTCAACTTCGATAACGCTGGCTGATTCATTTTCCAACGCGATTCCTCTCCATGAATTCGCAATTAGGTTAATAGGGATATCTGTTGCATTTGACATCTGTTTCTCATGGCTCAAACGGAGGGAGATCACTCTGCGAATAGGCATTGAGTTAGAGCGTCCAGTGCGTCAGAACTCCGGCTCCGGAGTCAAACTGCGAGAGATACGCACACACGGCATATTACACACTCAAGTCCGGCCCAGGGTCATGAATAGGAGAACTTATTCTACCGTACATAGCAGCTGTTCAGCAAGTTTGGCAGAGGGAAACCCGCCTCCCCGTCACCGGTCATCGGCTGGTAGTGGGTAGTTTTCGTTTATGGAATGCAATGCGTACAGGGCGTAGACTCTCGTGCAACGATAAAATCAAAACCGCAGTGGAATAGAACAGTTCGTTTAACAGAACTGCTGGGGTCCCTATCACAGTCCACCCTGGAAGGATAAGAAGTGGTTCTCGTGTGCTATGGAGAACCCTAGGCATTGTACTGTAGAGGCACTTCAAGAATAGTGGCGTCGCAACGAGAGTGCGTTCAATAGCCTATCAAGAGTAAAATCCGGGATGTATCTCAGACCAGAATTCCTCCGAATTTAGGCCTCGGGTTCGGATACTAGCTTTCTACTGTGTAATTCCTTACAGAGTCTTGCGGCAGGCTGCAGCTTTCAACATGTCACAGAGTTAGTTAGTTAGTTAAGTACACCGTCAACTTACGCCTCCTCTCTTTGAGGTACGATGATAATGCTTTCGTAGAGGCAGAGTTAATTACGAAGTCTAGGAAATCAAGCCCGGGCAAGCAGGACACCTGCTGCAGGAGCTTAAACCCGTAACGTCCGCCGGTCCTTCTGCTCTGTCTGACACATACATTTGGAGTACGAGTCATAGCTTGGGATGAGTTGTACTC
>LVLI01001166.1:0-11282 GCA_001687465.1 Halocafeteria seosinensis
CCATCAATAAGACCCGACTCTTCAACATCCCCTTTCCAACTCAGTGTGGCATTCAAAAAGTGCCTCGCTATGATCTGGGTGATTTCCGTAAAACCGTCTTTGCAACGCGTCCAGAAKGCAGTTTCATTATCCTGGGTTTCCCAAGGGTCAATCAAGTATACTCCATCCCCTGGGACAACATCACAACTTTGATAGATACTTGCATTCTTAGTCGAATTCTCATTTTCTTTTACGTCGGGGACACTTGTGGTATTGGCATAGAAGCTCACAGTGATATGATACGAAGCGCACTCCTGCGGGGTCAGCGTTCTCCCTTGCTTCAACGACAAAGTCCCATTCCAATACGTTGTGGCTCTATGGTCTTCATTTCCATCCTCCAAAGGAATAGAGTACCATGTCTGTTGGTGCCCAAGTTTGAAAGGGTGGTCATCTCCATGCGAGAGATCCGCATTGCAGATTCCTCCAGAGCTCGCTGTCCCATTCTCTCTCACTGATTCAAGCTCAAACCATGCATTTGTCAACGATCCATTTAATGCAGGAGTCCGAAAACTAGTTTGGAAGGTGTAAATAGGTGCATCAACGTCAAGTGGACGGAACACTTCATCCACCGCTAGTACCCTAACGTTGGGGGCTGACGAATTACTTGTAGCGGTTCCGCAGACACTGTCTTCCCATTTCAAGTCGCTAATCTCATACATGTAATCTTCGAATCTTACGCTCCCCCATGATTCTTCAAGAAAGATCAGGAGGCATCCTAACAGCAAAAACTCTTCGTGTTTGATGAGCGAGCGGAAGGGTCTCCCGGTCATTACAGCACACAGCACTGTAGGTAGGTAGTATAGAGCGACGTCTGTACTGTCATAAAGCAGAATGAATCTAGAAGGATGACAGCAAGTAAGTAGTGGGAGCAGGTAGCTCTGTGTGAATCATAGCCGCACTGGACGGCCGCAGTAACTCACACTGAGTCTCACAGCGCCGTTCAGTTGAAGAATCGTCAAAAACTGAGTGGTCCAGCGTGACATACCATACAATACCATGGGTACTGTATGGTACTTCGTACTTTTGTGAACAGATACAAAAGCTTATGTATCCCAAATAGTGTCCGATGAATTCATAGCGACGAACTCTACATATATGTATATACATGTATGTATGTAACACCGTGTATGTGAGCGTGGTGGTTGCAAAGACTCGGGGATTACAGGTGTGATATCGAAAAATAGGTGCCGGCTCAATACACCGAAAGACATTAACAGAGGTATCAAACTACAACGCGAGCTACGTGTTCAATTCCACTCAACCCAACTCTCACGTGCTGTCCTTGGAGGAGCCTGAGCCTGCAATCTCCTACACATTGCTTGACCATGGTATGGTTGAACTTCGTACTTATCGCATAAACGACACACCTCAAAACCACGGAGACTGTATGTTCCAGGAGGACACGAAATACAGGCAGCGCGATCCTCACTTGGAGCCTCACCTTCTTCGCATTCTTCACAGCGGCTTTCAGACAGAGGAGGTAGACGGGAAGAGCACGAATGGTTCCGCCCCGTATTGAGTATCGTATCATCAACACTTTGGCGACGGAATACTCTCCCATTCGAGATCGTATGTCTGGGGCAAGAGTCTATACGAAGTTGGAAGGAGCATGACCGCCTCTCTACTTTTGACGAGCTTTTAGACGTTGTCTTGGAATTTCTGACCCAAATAGATCCATTCCACCAAGCCCATCCTTCATATTGATTACTAGCATCAGATTCTCCCCAATGAAGTCGAAATATCGTCGATTGTAAAACGTTGAATCTGGCTCCATTACCGCCGAAAGAGTGAAAGTCATTGTATGATTGTATAGTCTGGTATCGTGCGTAGCTGGTGACAGGGCCACGTTCTGCAGGGCTTCCAAAAGCAAAATCACCAGTACAACACGTTCCATTCATGGCCACAAGCCCCCCCCCCCCCTTCTTTTCTCTGGTGCGTCCAATGGGTGTAAATTGGCGACGGCATGTGCTTCATTCCGATTTCCGACGAATCTTCGCCACGACGTCCAAGGATATAGCTTGTGGATTTGATCTGAAAATTCGTCAGGGAGAACTCCGTATATCCAAAGGGAATCGGTATATCGTACTGAGCGTAATGCCCAACATTGTTTCCTGCCGTGACTGTATATGGTTTTATTTGTTCGATAAACCCAGACTTCTCAACCCTCCCTCCTGAGGTGAGGGTCGCATTCAGGAAATTCTTGGCTATGTGTTGCGTTATTTCCGTAAAGCTGTTTCGACACCGTGTCCAGAAAGCCGTTTGAGGACTCTTATCGAAAGGATCGATCAAGTGAGTCTCCTCATCCCGGACTGGTCCATCGAAAGGATCTATCAGGTATGTTCCATCCTGGGGAACCTCGCCACAGCTCCCATACACAACGCTGTTGGTCGAATCATCTCGAACCCAAATAGAGCCTTGCCACCAAGCCCATCCTTCCTTTTGATTAATCGTCCCGATTTCTCCCCAGTGAAGACGAAGCACGTTTGAGTAAGTTACATTGAAAATCAATCCGTTTCCAACAAATCTGTAGATGCCTTCATGCGACGCAATACTTTGATGCCGACCATAACTCGTTACCGGTCCGCTCTCAAGGGGACTCCCAAACGCAAAATCTCCGGAATAAGGATAAGACATTGTCTGATTCCACTGGGTGTAAAATTTCCCGTGCAAAATTTCAGAGCGACCATCTGACCCCAAGATGTAGGAGGTTGATCTAATATTAAAATTGTCAAGAAAGAACTGGGTATATCCTAATGGTATTGGAATGTCAAAGTGTGCAAAATGCCCTTGGCCGGCTGTCGTCCCATCAACGGTAAACGGCCTCCATCTATTAATCAACCCTGCTTTTTCCACATCTCCTTCGTAAGTAAGGGTAGCGTTAAGAGCATCGTTCGCAATTTGTTGAGTGATTTCCATAAAGCCATTCCTGCAGCGGGTTCGAAATGCTGTGCTGAGGCCATCTCCGACAGGATCAATCCAGTAGACTCCATCCTGTGGAACGAGTTCACACCTCCTGTACACTGCGTCTCTTGGAGGTCGATTTCGCACCCAAATAGATCCGTTCCACCAGGCCCAGCCTTCGTGTTCGCCGCCTCGCTCTCCCCATAGGAGTCGAAACGTATCTGACTGTAGGACATGAAATATGTCCCCACTTCCGGGAAACCTGTAGATGCCGTCATGCGATTCTATGATTTGGTATCTCGCGAAACTCGTGACAGGTCCGGGCTCCTCCGGAGTTCCAAAGGCGAAATCTCCAAAGCCGAATACCATCACCTCAGGCATCCATTCTTCATAAAATGCGTCAGTACGAGATTCCCCCGTCCGCCGTATATCCGATGTATCGGACGTTCCGCTTATGTAGGAAGTCGCTCTGAGGTGGAACTCCTCTAGGTAAAATTCTGTGTACCCAAAAGGGATCGGAATATCATAGTGAGCATAATGGTCCCCGTCGCCATCGACCGTATATGGCCGCATTCCATCAATAAGACCCGACTCTTCAACATCCCCTTTCCAACTCAGTGTGGCATTCAAAAAGTGCCTCGCTATGATCTGGGTGATTTCCGTAAAACCGTCTTTGCAACGCGTCCAGAAGGCAGTTTCATTATCCTGGGTTTCCCAAGGGTCAATCAAGTATACTCCATCCCCTGGGACAACATCACAACTTTGATAGATACTTGCATTCTTAGTCGAATTCTCATTTTCTTTTACGTCGGGGACACTTGTGGTATTGGCATAGAAGCTCACAGTGATATGATACGAWRCGCACTGCCCTGTGGGGTCAGCGTTCTGCCTTGCTTCAACGACAAAGTCCCATTCCAATACGTAGTGGGTATATGGCCTTCATTCCCATCCTCCAAAGGAATAGAGTACCATGTCTGTTGGTGCCCAAGTTTGAAAGGGTGGGCATCGCCGTGCGAGAGATCCGAATTGCAGATTCCTCCAGAGCCTGCTGTCCCATTCTCTATCACTGATTCGAGTTCATACCACGCATTTGTCAACGAGCCATCTAATGCAGAAGCACGAAAGCTAACTTGGAAGGTGTAAATGGGCGCATCCACGTCAACTGGATGAAAGACTTCGTCCATCGAAAGCAAGTTGGCCGCTGACGAATTGCCCTTGGTGGTGCTGCAGATACTGTCTTCCCATTTCAAGTTGCTACTTGTAGCCTTGTACTCCTGGAACCCTATGTCTCCCCATGATTCTTCTATAAAGATCAGGAGGCATCCTAAGAGAATATAGGAGGAGAACGTTTGCGGTTCATTTTGTTTGATGAGCGCCCGGAGAGGTCTCCCGGTCATCATTACCACAGCACCGACTGTGGGTAGTACAGTATACAGTATAGAGCGACGCGTGTGGGTGTGGGCTACCACTAGCTTTAGGGATACTGCCCTAGGATACAACGTTCCAAGAATGACCAACAACAAAATATGTACTAAGTAGTGACTTCGAATGGAGCAAATTACCAGCTGTTTGGGAATCCCAGGCTGTTCCCACACATTCACAGCAGTCACAGTGCCGTTGAAGAATCACCGAGAATTGCATGAGTCACCATACTTCTATATAAAAGCTTTTGTATCCCAAAACAGTGCTATGAACTCGCAGCAATTAGCTCTAGCTAATCCTCCTCGATGTCCGTCTGAATGCCTTCGTGCTTGTGGGGTGGTAGCCACCATAACACCAAGAAGTGTGGTTGCAAAGACAAAGAATCAGGATCGCGGAGCCCTGTAATATGCATTTGTCGAGAATTTTGGTCAAGCATATCGTACTTAAAGAAAGAGTTGATTCCACGAGCAGTTGTGCGAACTTGGGCTTTTGGAACTACAAGTGAGGGAACCACTAGACTGAGCTCCTACCTTGGGCGCATACCGCAGCCGCTGCGCAGCGTATTACCGCTCCTCGTTAAGAGGATACGGTCAACTTCCCGGCCGATGGGCTATCTGTCACATTTGTGTGTGTGTGTGTACCTGTACTTAGGGGCTGGGGTAGGGAGTCAATCATTCATCCGGGCGACACAGACTTGGCATTTCGCTGCTGAGTCGCCTTCAAATCACCGCTACTGAGTCGATCTCAAATTGCCTGATTTGGTTTGGCTGTCACTAATGACACCTATACCGCCCCGCGGAAATACCAGACGGCAAAAACGAGCTCTGCATAGTTGCGGTGCAGGAACAGTACCAGGATAATGTCAGCTGCAAACAGTGCCACCCGCCTCAATACGCCATTGACACTGCGGATGATGATAACTGCTGCCAACCAAGCACCACTATGTGCCATAATGTCATCATGTTCCAACGTCGCAAGTTCTTACCGCCTCAATACCCCTACAGACAGTTCTAGAAGTATTCAAATTCTATGAACGTCGAGTCCCATAAGTCAGTGGTCCACTGGTTAGAATACCTTCGATATTACTGTAGATAACACACGGGGATTTCGTGAGCTTGCACGGTGCACCCACTGTTCCCAGTGAGACTGCTCCCCTACTCCACACGAACTAGTTCTACTTAGCCGGTAGGCCATAATAATATACACTACTACTTCTATACCAACTTCGAGTTCAATTCTGTTCACCTAAATCCCACGTGCTGTCCTTGGAGGGCCCTGAGCCTGCAATCTCCTACACACTGCTTGACCTCCATATGGTTGGACTTCGTACTTATCGCATAAACGACACTCCTCAAAACCACGGAGACTGTATGTTCCAGGAGGACACGAAATACAGGAAGTACGATCCTCACTTGGAACCTCACCTTCTTCGCATTCTCTACAGCGGCTTCCAGACAGAGGAGGTAAATGGGAAGAGTAAATACGAAGTTGGAAGGAGCATGATCGCCTCTCTACTTTTGACGAGTTTATAGAGCTTTGCTTGGAATTTCTGACCCAAATGGATCCGTTCCACCAAGCCCATCCCTCAAATTGATTACTAGCATCAGATTCTCCCCAATGAAGTCGAAATATCTTTGATTGTGAAACGTTGAACCTAACTCCATTACCTCCAAAAGAGTGAACGTCATTGTATGATTGTATAGTCTGGTATCGTGCATAGCTCGTGACAGGGCCTTGTTCTGTAGGGCTTCCAAAAGCAAAATCACCAGTACAACACGTTCCATTCATGGCTACAAGCCCCCCCTCCTCCTTCTTTTCTCTCTGGTGCGTCCAATGGGTGTAAATTGGCGACGGCATGTGCTTCATTCCGATTTCCGACGAATCCTCGCCAGGATGTCCAAGGATATAGCTTGTAGATTTGATCTGAAACTCCGTGAGGGAGAACTCCGTATACCCGAAGGGAATCGGTATATCATACTGAGCGTAATGCCCAACGTTATTTCCTGACGTGACTGTATATGGCTTCACTTGGTTGATAAATCCAGACTTCTCAACCTTCCCTTCCGATGCAAGCGTCGCATTGAGGAAATTCTTAGCTATGTGTTGCGTTATTTCCGTAAACCCGTTTCGACACCGTGTCCAGAAAGCGGTCTCGCGGCTTTTATCGAAAGGATCGATCAAGTGAGTCTCCTCATCCTGGACTGGTCCATCGAAAGGATCTATCAGGAATGTTCCACGTAGGTCGATTTCGCACCCAAATGGACCCATTCCACCATGCCCATCCTTCGCCGGGTCCACCCTGCTCTCCCCACAGCAGTCGCAGTGTGTTTGACTGCACCACATGGAAGACAGCCCCATTTCGGGCGAAGCTGTGAATACCGTCACGCGATACAATCGTTTGGTGGCGAGCATAACTCGTCACCGGTCCCTTTTGCGAAGGACTCCCTAGAGCGAAGTCCCCATGGAAATGCGGATATCCTAGCAGTTGGACTCCTTCTTGGGGCTCCCATACGTCGTAAACCTCGTCCGTTGGGCAGCTGTTCCGACAAACATCTGCTCTGATTTCTGATACTGACGAACCTCCCCGATTCATATAGGAGGTCGCTCTGAGGTGGAACCCCTCCAAGTAGAATTCTGTGTACCCAAAAGGGACCGGAATATCATAGTGAGCATAATGATCACCGCGGCCATCGACCGTATATGGCCGCTTTCCATCAATGAAACCCGACTCTTCAACATTTCCTTTCCAACTCAGTGTGGCATTCAAAACGTGCTTCGCTATGGTCTGGGTGATATCGGTAAAACCGCCTTTGCAACGTGTCCAGAAGGCAGTTTCATTATCCTGGTTTCCCCAAGGGTCAATCAAGTATAGTCCATCGCTTGGGACATCATCACAACTTTGATAGATTCTTGTGGTATTTGCGTAGAAGCCCACAGTCACCTGGTATTCGTTGCACTTCTTCGGAGTCAGCTTTCTCCCTCGCTTTAACGACAACGAACCATTCCAGTACGTTGTAAGTACCGAATTGGAATATTCAGCTGCATCTCCCGGAGAACTAAAATCACCCCACGCATGTTGGTGCCCAAATTTGAAAGGATGATCGCTATACGAGAGGTCGGAATCGCAGAGTCTTCCAGAGCCTGTTGTCCCATTCTCTATCACTGATTCGAGCTCAAACCATGCATTTGTCAGCGAGCCATTTGCTGTATTGGCCTGAAAATTAGCCTGGAACGTGTAAATGGGTGCATCGATATCAAGTGGACGGAACACTTCATCCACTGCAAGAGCGTTGGAAGCGTTTGGTGAAGAGCTCGCTGTGGTTCCGCAGACACTGTCTTCCCATTTCAAGTTGATAATTTCATAGTCTTCGAATCTTATATCTCCCCAGGATTCTTCGAAAAAGATAAGGAAGAATCCGAATAGAATGTACGAGAAGAACTTTTGATGTTCTTCGTGTTTGCTGAGCGAGCGGAGGCTCCTGGTCATTGTACGACTCTGTGGTGCTATACACAATACGGCGCGACGCCACAACGGCTACGAGTTGTAGCAATACTGTCATAGGGTAGAATCAATCTAGAACAAAAAAAGTTTTAAAATACAGTACTTCCACATGTAGGAGCATTGTTTACTAGCCTAGTAATACTAGGTAGCTGTACCTGAACCGTGAACCACAGCCGCAGTAACTCACAGTGTCATTGAAGAATCATCCAGAATTACAACGTGAGTCACTGTACCATACAGCTTCGCACTTCTTTGAATGATCTATACAAGCTTATGTATCTCGGAAACTGTGTTATGAACTCACGACGAGGAATCTAGTGATACTTCTTCACATGACCTTCAAACGGATGTCGATCATATGCAATGTACATGATAGCGAACGAGTGTGATTGCAAAGACGGAATAAGCATTTGTCGAGAATGTCGAACAAGCATATCGTACTCTATGAAAGAAGTTGCTTCCACAAGCGGTCCATTCTGTGCACTTACACTCAGGGTCTTGGGCACTACAACCCAAGGAACCGCGAGACTGAGCACCTTACCGAGGGAATCGTTGATCCCAGCTGAGTTGACTTAGAATTGCCAAATTTTACGTGCTTCGCATATAGGAAGTTTGGATCCAGGCGCCACTATGTATTACGTGTTTTGTCAAGCTGACTATCCCGCTCAATACACCGATAGATATTTTTAGAAGTATTCAAATTCTACAAAGGTACAATCCCATACGGCACTGGATCCCAGAGTAGAGTAGTAAGGTCAATAACAGATAGTACAGGGCTTGCCATTGGTTCCAGAACCTTCTCCGCTTTCGGGGTCAACTCAACTCCCATGTACTGTCCTTGGAGGGGCCTGACCCTGCAACCTCCTACACCTTGCTTGACCATGGTATGGTTGGATTTCGTACTTATCGCATAAACGACACTTCTCAAAACCACGGAGACTGTATGTACCTGGGGGACACCAAATACAGGAAGTACGATCCTTACTTGGAACCTGGCCCTCTTCGCATTCTTCACAGCGGCTTTCAGACAGAGGAGGTATATCGGAAGAGTACGAATGGTACTGGTACGTATTGAGTTTCGGATCATCAACACTTTCACGACGGAATCGTCTCCCATTCGAGATCGTATGCCTGGGGCAAGAGTCTAGACGAAGTTGGAAGGAGCACCATCGGTTCTCTAATTTTGACGAGCTTTCAAAGCTTTGCTTGGAATGTCTGACCCAAATGGACCCCTTCCACCATGCCCATCCCTCATATTGATTACTAGGATCAGATTCTCCCCAATGAAGTCGAAATATCGTCGATTTTGAAACGTTGAACCTAACTCCATTACCGCCGAACGAGTGAACGTCATTGTATGATTGTATAGTCTGGTATCGTGCATAGCTGGTGACAGGGCCTTGTTCTGTAGGGCTTCCAAAAGCAAAATCACCAGTACAACACGTTCCATTCATGCCCACCAGCCCCCCCCCCCCTTCTTCTTTTCTCTGGTGCGTCCAATGGGTGTAAATTGGAGACGGCATGTGCTTCATTCCGATTTCCGAGGAATCCTCGCCAGGATGTCCAAGGATATAGCTTGTGGATTTGATGTGAAACTCCGTGAGGTAGAACTCCGTATATCCGAAGGGAATCGGTATATCGTACTGAGCGTAATGCCCAACATTGTTTCCTGACGTGACTGTATATGGTTTTATTTGTTCGATAAACCCAGACTTCTCAACCCTCCCTCCTGAGGTGAGGGTCGCATTCAGGAAATTCTTGGCTATGTGTTGCGTTATTTCCGTAAAGCTGTTTCGACACCGTGTCCAAAAAGCCGTTTGAGGACTCTTATCGAAAGGATCGATCAAGTGAGTCTCCTCATCCCGGACTGGTCCATCGAAAGGATCTATCAGGTATGTTCCATCCTGGGGAACCTCGCCACAGCTCCCATACACAACGCTGTTGGTCGAATCATCTCGAACCCAAATAGAGCCTTGCCACCAAGCCCATCCTTCCTTTTGATTAATCGTGGGCCCGCTTTCTCCCCAGTGAAGACGAAACACGTTTGAGTAGGTTACATTGAAAATCAATCCGTTTCCAACAAATCTGTAAATGCCTTCATGTGACACAATACTTTGATGCCGACCATAGCTCGTTGCCGGTTCACTCTCCTGAGGACTGCCAAACGCAAAATCCCCGTAATAAGGATCTAACGTTGTCTGATCCCACTGAGTGTAAAATTTCCCGTGCAAAATTTCAGAGCCATGATCTGGCCCCGCCAATATGTAGGAGGTTGATCTGATATTAAAATCGTCAAGAAAGAATTGAGTGTATCCTAATTGTATTGGAATGTCAAAGTGTGCCAAGTGCCCTTGGCCGGCTGTCGTCCCATCAACGGTAAACGGTCTCCGTCCATTAATGAACCCCGCTTTCTCCACATCTCCGTCGTAACTAAGGGTAGCGTTAAGAGCATCGTTCGCAATTTGTTGAGTGATTTCCATAAAGCCGTTCCTGCAGCGGGTTCGAAATGCTGTGCTGAGGCCATCTCCGACAGGATCAATCCAGTAGACTCCATCCTGCGGAACGAGTTCGCATCGCCTGTACACTGCATCTCTCGGAGGTCGATTTCGTACCCAAATAGATCCGTTCCACCAGGCCCAACCTTCCTGTTGAGAACCCTGCTCTCCCCACAGGAGTCGAAACGTATCTGACTGGAGGACATGAAATATGTCCCCACTTCCAGAAAACCTATAGATACCATCGTGTGATTCTATGATTTGGTATCTCGCAAAACTCGTGACAGGTCCGTTTTCCTCCGGAGTTCCAAAGGCGAAATCTCCACTGTCAAACAACACCAGCTCAGGTACCCATTCCTCGTAATACTCGTTGGTATGACCCCCATGACCTGCACCTATTTCTGATTGATCAGAACTTGTAGCTTTTTCGCTTATGTAGGAAGTCGCCCTAATGTGGAACTCCTCCATGTAGAACTCTGTGTACCAAAAGGGGACCGGAATATCATAGTGAGCGTAATGGTCTCCATAGCCATCGACCGTATACGGCCGCTTTCTATCAATAAGACCCGACTTTTCAACGTCCCCTTTCCAACTCAGTGTGGCATTCAAAAAGTGCGTTGCTATGGTTTGGGTGATTTCCATAAAACCGTCTTTGCAACGCGTCCAAAAGGCAGTTTCATTATCCTGGGATCCCCAAGGGTCAATCAAGTATACTCCATCTCCTGGAACGTCATCACAACTTGGATAGACACTTGCGTTGGCATAGAAGCTCACAGTGATTTTATACGCACTGCCCTGTGGGGTCAGCGTTCTGCCTTGCTTCAACGACAAAGTCCCATTCCAATACGTAGTGGGTATATGGCCTTCATTCCCATCCTCCAAAGGAATAGAGTACCATGTCTGTTGGTGCCCAAGTTTGAAAG